>JBBBDQ010000386.1:17500-122500 GCA_037127315.1 Ascarosepion bandense | reverse complement strand
GAATTTGGATTTGCATCTGCCTTTGACAGCAGCGACAAAATTTCGATCTCGTGCAAGTGTCTGTATGTCGGAATTAATTCTTTAGTTTCAACATTTATCTACGCATAATCACAAAAAAAAAAAAAAAAAATAGCGACAATCGGTCATTCCTCATGATATGAGGAAATCCGTACACGCATCTGATACGGTCACACCACACAAAATCGCATTCTACAGTTAGCAACCGAGAAATTGTCCAGTTCAATCAACCTTTCAGAAATCTAATCACCAGGCATCATATATTTTAGTTATTTTACTTCAAGCAAGGGGTTAAAAGCCACAAGGATGCAAAAGTTCACGGAGAGTGAGTGAATCAGAAAGAATAAGAAAAGAACATTCAAGAAGGCAGAAGATGACGATTGGCATTACATTTAAATTTTTCAAGATCGTATTTGACTGGAAGGCAATAAGCCAGAAAAGATTTCTACATGCGTGAAGTGCAAGAGAAGAAACTGTTAGCATAGAACTTACGGTTACATCTAGCCATTTCAACAATGAAATTATGACAATTAGTTGCGAATCTAGTCAAGTCAGTTAAGTGCCATAGATGAAACACGCTTGGGCGATCATGTCTTGAAAGAGACATGACTGACTGGGCAGAAGATTAGGTTGCCATTGCTTTCTGTGGTAGACTGGTTCCAGCCAAAGCTATAGAAACCAATCTGTCCTATTGTTCAACCCATAACTGGAGGGAAGAAACGGATTAATACGTTTCCCAAGGGTATTTGCATGCAAGCGAATGCAAGGAATTCAACTGGAATTCGAACTCGGCTTCTCGATTTCTCGTTCCAAGCCGATATCCACTGCACCATAACGAAAATCTAGTCAGTCAGTTAAGTGCCATACGTGATACACGCTTTGGGCGATCATGTCTCGAAAGAGACATGACTGGCTGGGCAGAAGATTATCCCGCAGTAGGTTGCCATTGCTTTCTGCGGTAGACTGGTTACCGACCAAGGCTATAGAACTCAATCTGTCCTGTTATTTAACCCATAATAGACGGATTAATACATTTCCCAAGGGTATTTGCGCGTAAGTGAATGCAATGAATTCAGCTGGAATTCGAACTCGGCTCCCCGATTTCTCGTTCCGAGCCGATATCCACTGCACCACAACGTCGAGGCCCTAAAGAGGGAAACTCAGCAGTACAATTAACGTGAAAATATTTGTAAAGGTTCAGGAAATTTAAGTTACGGCGATGGCAAAATGACTGAAGCTGAGATGCCGGGTTAGTACCGATAACGTTGAAGATAATTGTTTTGATCTTTTTTCAAGAATCTCTAGATATATAGCAGAAGCATCAGACCATAATGATAATATTCGTTGCACAACGAATGGTAGACTTATAAATGCGCAAGATAGACAATTTTTCTCGCTAGAATCTAACTTAGTATAGTGAACTGACTTTCGTAGCATCAGACTTAGCAACAGATTAAATATGAATATTTCCACTTTCTGTTAATGAAAAGCGTGAGTCCACGAAGGTGCAGTGAGTTACCCTCCTGGAGATTGGCACTAGCTATGCTATTGGGGAAGCCACCAATTGATTTGACACGTTTTAGACCTCTCGATCACGAATGACCAACAGTCTACATATCCTGTGTGGATAGGGGTTACAGGTTCGAATCCTGCCGAATGACACATATTTTCGTAACAAAAATTTATCGTAAATAATCAGGCCAGTAGAAATAAATATATATACTGTTTGATTATAAACTGAGTATTTACATAAATACGATTGTCGATAAAAAATAATGTTCAAACAAATAAATTCAAATTGTCGGTTGTTTATAACCATTATGTTAATCTTCGTTAATTTCCGTAACACACACACACACAAACACCCACACACACACACACACACACACACACACACACACATATATATATATAAGCTTTTTTTCATTACGGATGAAAGACCACTTTCTAGTTTCGATCACTAGTCCATGTCCTATACAATTGCATTGATATAAATATATATGTGTGTGTATGCGCGTGAGAAAGAGGGTGAGAGACAGAAAGGAGCAGAGGGAGGGAGGGAGGGAGGGAGAAATAAGTGAGCGTAAAAAAGAGGAAAGTGGGAGAAAATAATTTTAAATAAAAATTTGGCAAAAATGAATAAATTCCCAGAACGAAAACTGAGTAAGAAAAAAAAAAACAGACTGTTCATGGTTTTTTTTTCCTCCTCAACTCTTTTTAACAATTTTATTTTTTCCAGCGATCTCTTTTCACGCTTGGCCAGTAAAGATTCCACAAACAAATTCAACAACAGTAACGGACTCAAATATATAAACACTTTCTAATTTCTGGTCGGCAGATCTGATAAAGTAATTTAATTTATGTTCCTTTGAGCAAATGAAGCATTCAGTTCTTAACGAGGGACCATCGTACTTCGAGCCTCGCGGACTGGCGCTACCGGATCACAAAGAACTGTACCAAATAGCAAACAAATCCATTTTTTTAACAGGAAATATCGCCTTTTTCCACTTGTGGATTTTTCAATTAATGGGACAATTACTGGGTCAATGAAAAAGATCTATCTATCGCCCAGTTCACACTCTACCCACGTCTATTGAACAGGTTAAGAGGCTCATCCCTTGTTCCCTGTTTAGGATGTGGTTTCCGGCTTTCTCTTTTCCAATCTTCTCACTTTGTTTTTTTTTTTCAATTGGAGTAGATAGATCTATTTATCGCCCGGTTCACACTCCACCCACTTCTATTGAACAGGTGTAGAGGCTCATCCCTTGTTCCCTGTTTAGAATGTGGTTTCCGGCTTTCTCTTTTCCAATCTTTTCACTCTTACGTAGCTCCCTGCACATCAGTGGCGTTACCGCCTTGCTCGGGGTGATACGATTAAAAAAAAATATATATACTTTTTTATGCAAGACTTAGGACCATCAGTTGACCCTATTAAATATATCGTATTTCTTATTTAAGTTAAGAGAGCTTCATCCAATCCCCTAATAATTAACTTATTCCTTTCAATTTTACACATACAATGTAATATTATTATTTATTTATTTATTTTTTTCATATTTTTCAGATTCTTGAGTTTTTTCCCCTTTGGTTGTTTTTAGTGCTCTCATAATGGTTAGCATGTTTGTTACCTTCAATGTTCCAAAGTTTTCTTAAACGCTCTAACAATGCCACGTCGTAAAATAGCCACATCGACTCTCTGATATGTTCATCTTTTTATAATAGAGAAAACCAAATATGAATGTGATTTTCTCGATAATTAAAATTAATGATAATTAAGGAAGTCAACAAATTCAAAATGAAATTTCAAGTGTGTGAAGAAGGGCAAAAAAAACAACCGTAGTACTCCTACAAAAGCAGCAAACTGCCTAAAAATGCGAAAGCAAATGCAATGTACCAAATGCAGAGCGATGATTAGCTAAGCCTCTTTATAATCAATATTCAGCTCGGAACAAACAAGATGACGTAGACAAACTCTGTACCCATCTGTGGTTACGTAATGCACGGTTAAAAGCTGAAACTGAAGGTTTTATTCTTGCTGTACAAGACCAATGTTTGCTAATATGAAATTACCAAACACACATACTGAAACATTTTGTTAACTAGAAATGCAGATTCTGCGAAAAATCTCCAGAAACAATGAACCATCTCAGATCAGGTTGCACGATATTGGCAGCCACTGAATATAAAACTGGGTATGACAGTGGGCTAATATCTGCACTGGGAAATATGCAACTTTTACGGAAAACAAACTGGTATGTACAGCACCCAGACTCGGTCAAAGAGACAGGATTTGTAACAGTTTTATGAAGACTTTACAATACAAATCGACAGAAGAATCAAAGTTCAGACATCGCGATCAAAGACCACAAAAAACAGAATGTACTTTCTTATTGATACGGCACTCCCTGAAGATTGTAATGTATCGTGAAAAAAATATTAAATCACAAGGATTTTGACGTGGAAATTCTAAGAATATGGCGTATAAGAACATCAACAATTCCAGTTGTAATTGGAGCCCTCAGTTTGGTTGGAAAAGGTTCTGATAGACTCATTGAAGGGATTCTTGGTAGCCGATGCGTTAAATAAATACAAAAAATTGTACACAAACGTACGGCTCCCCACCTTGCGAAAGGCTTTTGCGATGTAAAATGTCTGTGGCTCATATGTTGTTTTTTTCTTTTCTCTTTTTTACAAAAATGCTCAGTGGAAAATGTCATGATGCCATTTCTGACCCTAGGTCTCTTGTTGGGACCCGGAAAGAAATATACAACAGAAATCAAAAGGAATAATAAAATAATAATTGTTATTATCTGAAAGGTGTCAGTTTGGTTAATTTGCAATTTCGAAATGACTGAATTTATTGTTAATATGAACATCGATTATTCAGGTCACACCCATATACTTCCTTGTCACATTTGGTTAGTTGAACATATTTAACCAAGTGGCTGTACTTTTGACGAGTGTTGAGTTTAATTTATTTCACAATCTATGTCGTAATATTTCAGATTCTGAGAATTATCGAGCTATTCACGACTTAGTTTTACTGAACCTATCTTGTATTTATTCATTTTCTTTGCTGATTAATTCATTGGAGGCATTTTATCAGTAATTGTGATTTATAACTCAGTCTTTTCCTTCCCGTTTCTGTTTTGCAAAATCGTAGTGTTTATTTAAAATCTACTGAATATATTCTGACATTTTCATATTCTTTTTTTTTTTTATATTTTTACAAAAAGCATAATTGGCTTACCTGACATACAGTCGGCACTGATGTGTAACTGGTCTGTGCAGAGGGCAGATATCAGGAGGGAAGTAGACGGTGTCCGTCCGGATTCATTCGTGTCCTCGTCTGACCAAGCACGGACAGCTGCAGAAAAAGAAAAAAAACATGAAGAAAAGATGAAAGCTTTAAAGCTAGTCTTTATTAAAACTTGCACCCTTAATGAGGCTTCTTACTTGGAGGTTCCAGTTCACTCTAGACACTAGACGCCTCGTGAGCTGGCGTTATAGAATGACAAAGATTTAGATGAGATACACCAACTCCAAAGGTCATTTCGCATCGAATAGTTTTAAGATTTGTAGTTATTTTTCATACAAATTCTTTTATAAGGCGTTTTTATATAAGGGCGTTTTTTTTTATAAGGGCCTTTTTATATCAGGGCGTTTTTTATAAGGATGTTTTTATAAGGGCGTTTTTTATAAGGGTGAGGATGTCATTCGACTTTAGTTGCATTTTGTAGTCGGCTGTTTATTCGATTTCATTTTTATATTGAGATAAAGTGTTGTTATTTTTAAGAATTCTAGAATGGTTTCGGTTCGACAGTCTCAAAGTGAGTCCTCGGGATAGGTACATTGTAGAAGTATCTTCGTATAGGTGCCAGTTAATCAAGAATTTTAAATATGCATTGGTGGCATATTTACTATAAATATGTATTTTTATTCTTTCATAGTGTTTTGATTTTGTGTGGGATTTCACTATTTGGCCATACGTAAGACCCTAAGAGGTGCTACTACTCCAAGTAAGAGTGGACCGGGAACAACAGCAATTAAGAGGTGGTTCCACGCTCCTGGAAACCTCCAGTCTTCCGATCAGAGGCCTTGCTGCTGGATGCAATTTATCGTCATACCCAAGGCTACACACACACACACACACACACAATAATAGAAACAATATCACTTGTGGACTTTCAACACTAGAAACAACAAAAATGAATATCACATTTAACTCGAACAGGAAATATTGACATAATCAATATGTTGATGTTCCCCACTGCTTCAAACAAATATTAAAAAGAAAGTCCTCCATCAATACTTCCAGGCTAGTAACGAAAACTTTACCTATCGTTCTTTGGATTCTTTCTCAAGAATCTAACGATATAAGCTGAATCACCTGACCAGATATGGCAGCAATATTCAATTCCCACAGAAAAAAACTTTGTTGTAAAAGTGTCATTAAATTGTAGCTTTTAACTTTTACCACAATTTTTGGAAGTTTATTTCCCATATTTCTTATGACAACAACTAATTACCAACGCCTCTACAGGTTCACAGGTGTGACTGGATTACTTTTCTCACTGGAAAACGTACACTTTATCATCCTTGACGCTGCCTTCTCGTGGCTTGTCATGTCCGTTGTTTGGAATAGAGACAGATCTTTGGTGTGATCACACTGTCCCAAGTCATGACCAACCGTGTTGCTAGGTGACCATTTATTTTCCTCTCTGATGGTTTATGAGCCTTTCATGTCTCTTAAATCAAAGACCGGCTATTCGTCAGAAAATAGGAAATAAAAGGGAAATCCAATTTTTTAAAAATATAAGTACATAAAATAACAGTTTATTTATTCTAATCCGTTTTTATTTCTTCTTTCGAATGTTGACGGCAATTTTTATTTCGTTGTGACAGCAGAAGGAACGAAACTCGAGAAAAGAAAATCAATTAAAAACATAAATACAACAGAAAACATTTACACTTATTTTTATAATCTCGATTATTGGTGGCTTTCTTATGATACGTGCAGTTTTAATGAAATCATAATTCTGTCGCCGATTTTCTCTTTTCTTCGTCTCCCTTTTTTATTACCTGCAGTCGCTAAGTTGCTGTTGTCCTTATTATTTTTACTAATAATTTCTACTTTAGTTTTCATGTAGTAACTGATGGGCTTTCATTGTAGTCCAAGTGACAACAAATCTTCTCAAGTACTCCGATAGTAATTGGTATGACTATCACTTATACGTTCCACAACTGCCTCAGCTAGTCGAAATTTTTCATCGCGTTCACCTAATACAAGGTAATAAAGCCACTAAGACACAAGGGGTTATTGGGTATGGAAGAATCAGAAACCGAAACATTGATAATGAGCGAGAATATAAGGAGCGATTAAAGAGATAATAGATTGTAATTGACATTGCATTCAAATTTTTGAAGATTAACGTTTGCTGAAAAGCACGGAGCCGGATGGGAGTTCCATCAGTTAGAAGCACGAGAAAAGAAACTGTTAGCATAGAACTTGCGGTTACAGCTGAACTGCAAATCTGTTCAGTCGGTTAAATGCTATACGTGATATAGGCTTTAGGCGATCATGTCTCGAAAGAGACATGACTGACAGGGCAGAAGATTATCCCGCAGTAGGTTGCCATTGCTTTCTGCGGTATACTGGTTGCCAACCAAGGCTATAGAACCCAATCTGTCCTATTATTTAACCCATAACTGGAGGGAAGAGACGGATTAATACCTTTCCCAAGGATATTTGCGTGTAAATGAATGCAAGGAATTCAACTGGAATTCGAAATCGGCATCCAGATTTGTCGTTTCGAGTCGATATCCACTGTACCACAACGCACATCCAGTCTGTTACTGCGCATGAATTCAAAAAGCCTAGGTACCATCGTGAAAAGGTCACTCGAACAATTAACATGTAAGTACTTATAGAAAAGGCAAAGGAAGGCAATCTTTAAATGGTGGGAAAGTGACTGAAGCTTAGACGTCAGATCATGACCAATAATATTGCCGATTCTTCTTCCGGTTTTATCAAGAAGCTCTTATCTGAACAGAGTACAAGGACAGCTGCATCCCGGTCAATTGCGTACCAGGACACTTGTATTCCGAGAAAATTGCGTCCCTCAGATAAATTTTTGAATCTTTTAAAGGTAATTACCATGAATTTAGAAAAAAACAAACAAAAAAAAAAAACAAAGCAAAAAACATAGTAATCACAAATTAAAAAAATAAAAATAAAAATAAAAATTAAAATATTGCAATTTTATTTTTGTCATAAATGCAATGACAGATGAACGGTGTTTAAAAATATTTCAAAAAGTGAAAAATATTGTAGTTTCACAAATTAAACAAAAGTTATGAATGCTGTGAGTTATTCCTTTTAAAAAAATTATCTTGTTTTCAGGAGTATACTTACCTAATGTGCGTTCTGGTGCAAAAGATATTGACACGGAACGACATATCGGGGAGCCGAGTTCGAATTCCAGTTGAATTCATTGCATTCACTTACGCACAAATACCCTTGGGAAGCGTATTAATCTGTCTCTTACCTTCACTTATGGGTTAAATAACAGGACAGATTGGGTTTTATAGCCTTGGCTGGCAACCAGACTACCGCAGAAAGCAATGGCAACCTACTGCGGAATAATATTCTGTCCAGTCAGTCATGTCTCTTTCGAGACATGATCGCCCAAAGCGTGTATCACGTATGACACTTAACTGACTGATCTAACAGCGCCATGATAAGAAAATATGGGATATGGACACAATTGTTCCGGGACGCAAATGCTCGTCCACCATATCAATAGCAGAAGCACCCGACAATAGATATTTATCAAGTTATTTTGTTAGGTTTATTCCGTGGTTTGTACAATTATTGTTGTGGTGTTTAATGGTGGTGGTGGTAATTTGTCCTCTCCCTACAGCTTCAACCAAGAGACATTTCTCTTATAAGAAAATGTAAACAGATAAAATGACATGCAATCAGGGACAACAAAACGAAAACGAATATAATTATGGTCCCTTCATAGAGAGAAATATACGTCAGGTATGAGACTTATCCATAAGGATACCTTTTTGCAATACACTTATTTTAGGGCTTTCAGAAATTTGCCCCACCTATCTGTCTGTTCCTTTTGATATAATTCCCGAATGACAACAGGTAATTTTATTGTCTTCAGATACTAAAGTCGACTGATTTCTGTCTGGAAGTCCTTGTACTTATTTAGTTTCTCAAACATTTTCAAAGACGTGTTTTTTGCGGTTGGAGCTGCAACATCTTTCAAAAGACACGTGTTCGTAGCATCGTCTTGTTACGTTTATGTCTAGTCCTGAATATAACAAGATACATTGGGCAGTCAGACCACTGATCAAGAAACAAAAGCTTTTGAGGAGCATGGAATCAGCTTTTAGTTGCTGTTGTTCCCATCCTGACCTGGGATAGTAGCACCTGCCAGGGTCCCAGATATGAACAAAAAAAAACATTATGAAAGTATAAAAATGCATATTTATAAAAAAAAATTGCTAACAATACATTTTTATAGTAAAAATACCAATAATACATTTTTAACACAAGATGACCATTTTATAATAGAATTACTAACAATACATTTTATAGCAAAATGACCAACAAACATTTTAGAGTAGAATTATAAACAATACATTTTATAGCAAAATGACCAACAACACATTTTATAGTAGAATTACTAACAATACATTTTATAGCAAAATGACCAACAATACATTTTATAGTAGAATTATAAACAATACATTTTATAGCAAAATGACCAACGATATATTTTATAGTAGAATTACGAACAATATATTTTATAGCAAAATGATCAACAATACATTTTATAGTAGAAAATTATAAACAATACACTTTATAGTAAAATGACCAATAATACATTTTATAGTAGAATTACTAACAATACATATTGTAGCAAAATGGCCAGTAATACATCTTATCTATAGTTGAAAGCGTACAGCTGAGTTCAAAATATATTTAGTTGAAGCCATAAAATTGTGTTCAAAATATTTAGATTTCAACATGATATAACGCTGCCGAGATATTGTTGATAGGCGGCTAAACAAAATCAACAACCAACATTAAGCAGTCTTGTTGTTGCAAAACTTTTGGCGCCTCTCATGTTATTATAAATTACTTTTCTTTCTGTTTAGTAGCCACCCTTACACGACCCGAGACATAGAGAAAGGAAAGGAATAAATATATTCATTCTATGGGCATATAGCTTACGGTCCTATCATGTTGAATACACCGGTTCTCGTTCGATCACCGAAGTTAAGCAACGTTAAGCCTGGTCATTACTTAGATGGGTGACTGCTTGGGAATACAAGGTCCTGTTAGCGTTTCTTGACGGATGTGCGTTGTGGTGCAATGGATATCGGCTTGAAAAGAGAAATCGGGGAGCCGAGTTCGAATTCCATTTAAATGCCCTGCATTCACTTACGCGCTAATACCCTTGAGATAGGTATTAATTCGTCCGTTCCCTACAGTTATGGGTTAAATAACAGGACAGATTGGGTTTTATAGACTTGGCTGGCAACCAGTCTAACGTAGCAGGTATTGACAACCTGTTGCGAGATAATTAAAATACCTGAGGTCTATACAGGGTAGGACTTGGGACCCTCCCTTAAACCAACCCCAACGAATCTTTCTCCATTGCTTGGGAGGAAGCCGGCTCAACCCGACCAGGACGAATTCCGAAACAAGTGCAAATAGTAAGTATATTGGGCTATTTGTCCGACGTAGTGTAATGGTTAACAAACTTGTTTTGCTAAATCCGTTTGAGCCTTACTGGATGACCCATACTTTCGGCTTTGTGTCGCATCTAAGCTAAGCACACATTCTGACCTAAAATGATACTTAATATTAACATTGTTTATATATTCTTTAGACTGATAATCATACTCTCCTGGGTAGACGAGTATTAAAATATAAGTCCAGTAATATATTTAGATTTAAGTTCAATGTACCAATCATGACACCTTATCTGATAAGGATATACCAGGTACACGAATCACAGCCAAATGTCGGCAATATGATGACAAGTTTATACTGTTCGGATTCTTGTCCTCATCTTTATTGCTATGTTTACGATGTTTCGGCCGTTGTACGCTCCGGTCTTCTTCAAGTGCTAGAAATTTTGAATACCATGTAGTTATCTCCCTTTAACTCAACTCTAAGTTATTTGTCCACTATTGCCAGAAGTGTCATTGCACATGGAATGAGAATGATATACCTCAGTGATGGAAATAAAGGGTTCGGATGAAAATTTCTAGCACCTGAAGAAGGCCGGAGCATACAACGGCCCAAACGTCGTAAACATAGCAATAGTCCGAACAGTGTAAATAAAATAAATACCTCATCTTAGAAGTACAGACTAATAATGATGACAGGTTCTGATAAAAGCAGTGCAAAACCTTGCCGGCAGTGCCTAGTTGGAAATACCTTCAGGTACCCAGTTTGTTCAGAGGGTTCCCGATCGAGGGTGTTCACAATGTGACTCCTAATTCGCAGTGTTCGCCTCGTCATTCAATCTTTACAAAATTCCTCTCGGTCCCCAGCTATGTTTCTTTATGACTTCTGCTCACGGAGAGAGATACACAGTGTGTCAGCTCTAAGTCGATAACCCTAACTTTATTATGAGGGTTATACACACTAGAGGCTTAGACCAGATATCCAGTGAGATTACGTATCATTTCTAAAAAGCAATAAAGGCCACTAAGACGCAAGGGGTTACTGAGTGTGAAAAAAATGAGAAAATCTTTAAAGGATAACAAAAGAAATGGATTCAAGTAGACAGATGAAAATTGAAGTTGCATTTAAATTTGTGAAGATGTAGTAGAGAGGAAAGCAGGAAGAGAGTTCCACAGGCGTGAAATGTGAGAGAAGAAACCCATTAGAATAGAATACTTACATTTAAGAATTTCTCTAGTAGAACGATGAGACCTAGTTGCCAATCAAGTACTGCGCTTAAATTCATGAAGTCGAGGCACCAAAGAGGAGAGCTCATAAGAATAATTGTCATGAAAATATTTATAGAAAAGGCAGAGGGAAGTTATGTTACGACAGCTGCAAAATGAATAAAATTGAGATGCTAGGTTAGGACTAATAAAGTTGCAAATTCATTTTTTAATTTTGTCAAGAGTCTCTAGATACATAGCAGAAATATGCGACCAGATCCTTTTTTTTTTTTAAATTTTTTAAAATCAATTTATCCCAAGCAAAGCAATAATTCTAATAAGACGCAAAGGGCTACTGGGAGTAAAAGAGAATGAAAATACTTTAGAATTGGTTTTCCGATTCCTTCTAAACAGTAAACAAAGGATAAATCTGATATATTTTTTAGTATTGCAGCCGCCTTATGATAAACTGTGCCTCATTCGATCTACCGTTCGAAAAAGGTTGGCTATAACTGATCTAGAATAAATGAAGGTATTTCTTCAAAAGTTATTGAGAATCTTGTATTAAAAAAGTGTTTCTAGGTCAGCAGTAATCACTATGATTACTAGTTTTTTTCCACGTCCATCTTGACTATTTTTCTGACACAAAACTTTTATCAAATTCTTTTAAGGACTTCCCATTTTTCTCACCTGCTTTCTCCAGTATTCATTTTTTGCCTTCTACCTTCCAACTCTTTTCTTCTTCTTTCCTTTTCTTTCTTTCAGCCTACTTTTTTCCCGTTTTCAGCCTCCTTCTTTCAGCCTCCTTTCAACCTCTCTTTTCTTTCAACCTCCTCCTTTCTCCAAAAACCCACCATTTTCTTTTTTCAGCATCATTTAACCTCCTCCTGCCTCCTTTTTTCAATGTTCTCGTTCATTCAGCCTTCTCATTCATTTAGTCTCCTTTTCCTTCTTCCTCCTCTTTTCAGCCCTCTTCTTACTTTTTTTCAACTTTTTCTTCTACCGCATTCTATGTTTTCTTTTCTCTCTTTTTCCAACCTTCGTCTTCTTTCAACTTTTTTTTCTTTTTCTTCTTCAACTCATAATAGATAACCGCTCGGGACGAAGAAAAATCACTGTTGTTCTCAAATATTGTTTACTAGCAGTTTAGCCCGGCGTTGCTCGGGTGTAATGAAAGCTTTAAAACTAATCCATGGTCCTGGAGCTCAGACTCAGCCGAAAGAATATTTGTGTGAAGTTTGATGAGAATCGGATAAAGATAGTGGATTTGTATAAAGGACATACAGACAGATAAACAGACACACACACAAACATCTTGCCTTATATATATATATATATATATTATCGATTTTCTGCACTATTGTAAGAACTGCAATCTTGAAACTTCTGAATATCTTTTCCTATGTCTTTGTCTATGAGTGTATCAAATTTGATTAAAATCGGACCACTCCTTCTATAACCCGATTTTTTCGATTATCGATATTTATTGGGGGTACCTCGACACAAAACCTAGCTAAGAACACTCACAGACGCTTATAGTACAATTGTGTAAATTTTCAAAAAAATCGGTTCAGCCGTCTCGGAGTCTATAGGTAACACATACACACACACACACACACACACACACACACACACACACACAGTTCCATTTATAAATAAGTTTGAATATAATATTCACTCGCAAAAAAGAAAGAATTATTCTTACAATTGAAGATATATTTTGGTTTTTAATAACCCCTCAAAAATGTTGATAAGCTGTAAATTTAATACAAATCAATCTACCTCATCTTTTATTTCTTCTTCTCAAACTGCTTTTACAACTTTCTTCCACTTCCGCTTTTCTCTCTCTCTCTCTCTCTCTTTCTCCTTGTTTCATTTGTTCACTTCTTGACTCTTTCCTTTCCTTTTCTCTTTCACCAACGATCGTCTACGGAACACTTCTATCACTTTCTTTCATGTAACGTGAATTCCTTTTTCTTCGTCACAGAATATGAATCTCACCCCCCCCCCCCATCATGTAATCTGGATTTCTTTCTTTAATCTCTTGTTCTCTCTTTCTCTTTCTTCCCGATATCTTTGTTCATTGGCGATTAATCTGTAGATTCTTCTTTTAACTTTTCCCCATTGGCTTTTCTTTAAGCGCTCATTGCTATTTCAACATTCTCGTTCTAAAATGGTAACCCACGTCATTCTTGTCGTGTCAAATCTCCCTCACGTTTCATCAGAGCCTCACGAATTCATTCACCGTCTCAGGCACATAATTAGTCTTTCCACGCCAATCTTCAAACAACTGAAACTCCAGAAGAGATATTTTCCTGTTGCATTTAACACCGGCTGCTTCTCGTCTCCTTTTACATCTTTATTTTTTTCTGATTATCTTTAGAAGTTGAGACGATTGTCAAAAAGATAAACACAAAGCGACGATATTCAACTGACGCAGCCGTCGTTAGTTTAAAAACTGTTATTGCTTTGCGTGCAGACATCAAGTCTGTCAAAGTTACTCAAGACGGGAACGTTGATGAAACACTGGGATCTTCTTCACTTCATTCAACACTTTCTCCTGTCTATTCTCCGCATTTTATTTTTTTCATTCTTTATATCAATATTTAGTTACTTATTTTCTTTTGGGACCGACAGATTATATAAACACGAAACTGGCTGCGCGACTGAAAATCTATTTTGAGTGTGCTTCAAAGCAAAAACTTATCACAAGATCGCATAATTAACAATATACCGAAAAGAAAATATTAATCCCCAAATTGAGAAAAAAAAAAAAAAAAGAAGCGCATTTATAGCTCTCTTTCTAACTCCGGAATGGACATATTTATAAATACCCCCATAATCATCAGCAGTCAATTCAGCGAGTGTGGTCGTGGGGTTACTGCGCAGCTGAGCACCTTACCAGCTCCCTACACATGTCACTTTTAAGCATTAATTCATGCCAAGTGAAGTTTGGGTAAAAAGGCCGAACTGAGCCCATCCCCCTCCCGGTCAAGCAACAGCCGTTGTTCTCTGGTTTTATATATATACAACATAAATAGTGATCTTTAATTCTTCTTCATCTTCTGCTATGTGCCTTGTCCTTTCAAGACGTTGGCGATCATGGCCTTCTACGTCCCCATATCCTGGTGGCTCTTAGCACGCTTTCTCCTGTTACAACCCCCGTTCTGTAATCCACCTTCAAACATGTTATTCGCCGCTTTCCTCTGTCTCTTTCCCTCTATCTGGCCTGTTAGTATCAGGTTCTCCAAGCCCTCCTTCCTCATTGCATGTCCCAGGAACTTTAGCTAGCTCTTTCTGATGCTCAGTATTAATTTCCTTTTCGTTTCCATCCTTTCCAAAACCTCATCATTGCTCATATGGTCGGTCCATGATATTCGCAGCATCCTTCTGTAAAACCACATTTCAGTTGCTTCAAGTGTTTCCTTCATCTTTCATTATATTGTCCAGCATTTACTGCCATATTGAAGAACCGACATCACATAGCAATCCATTGCTCTCTTTTTTGTTTCTAGTGAAAGTTTCCTCTGTTTTGATACTTTACTCAGCTTCTGGAACGCGTCCTTCGCCATGCCAATTCGCCCTCGGATCTCTGTGTCGCACTTTCCGTCTTCTGTTAAAACACTTCCCAGGTATTCAAATTTTTGTACCTGCTTGATTTTATTTGGCATTTTGGGCTGCTCATTTTGCTAATGACTATGTATTCGGTTTTCTTGCAGTTTATTTGGACTTCTTTCTTGTCACTCTCTTCAGTTATTTTCTGTAGAAGGTCTTGTAGTTTCCTTTACAGTTAGTATTAAGAACAATTATACTTAGAATTCGAAAGAGCCTGTTGAAATTTCAGTGAAAAAATGAAAGCAGGTTTGGAGAGCATGGCACGCGCAGGATATAATGAAGTTAATATGTGTAGCAGGAAACAGCGAGTGGCCTACCTTAGCAGCTTTTGTAAATGGATGAAAGGAGAGGAGGTGGGAAGGATAATAAAAAGATAAACATAGCAAAGAACAACAAATAATAAGAAGTTGTGGAGTGCCATGATCGACATCGTCCTGAAAGGACACGTCACACAAAATAATCGCTAAAAATTATATATAAGAAACAAATTAGGCAGACACGTTATTTCATGATAAATCGGAAGTTACCGTGAAATAACGTATCTGCCTAAATTTTTTCTTATATTTGCTCTATTTATATACATATATATTTAGAGCTATCTTAGCGAGTTATCCTACCACTGTACAGGATACTACTTTGGATTCTTCTATATCTACACTGCATGCTTATATGTATATATATATATATATATATATATATATGTCAAGGATTAAAACGATTCTCCCTGATAGCCACTTCACCAAGAACAGTATAGTCTTTGTGCAAGTTAATTTTACTGTGCTGTTCAAGCAGCCGAAAATTGACAAACAGGATATTTTACTTGCCTGCTTAACTCCAGATCCAACGTTCAAATAAGAATAGAATTCACAGACAGAAACAAAGAAACCCAGAAAAAGTTACACTTCATAATATTCATATCAACGTGAACATCTACTGATTTAGTATAATCGACCAGTGTCAGAAAAGTTCATTTTTTTTCGCCACAGAACATAACGCTTTCATTGTCTTTAACATAAAACTATATATATATATATATATAATGATTAAAAAAGATGTATGTATGTACATGTATCTAGGGTATTATGTATGTATCTTTGTATAAGGTATTAAATGAAAAACACATTTTAATGGTTCTAAATTAATTTTATTTTACCTTTTTAACGATACTAACTTTAACAATTGCAAATTATAAATTTATGAACACCGTTTGTTTCAAAGAGAATCCTGCAGGCATAGATAGATAGATAGATAGATAGATAGATAGATAGATAGATAGATAGATAGATTTCTGTTGGCCGATAGGTTACACCGGCTATTTAATTAACCCTCCCACGCCCAGTTTTCTCTGGCCCAAAAGTAAAGTTAAAAATTACTTTTGTTTTCAACTCACTGGCGGTAACAATGTGCGTTTTGGGATAGAATCGTCTTAAATATTAAAAGTAAGCCATATTTTTTTTGTTTTTCTTTTTTGTTCGTTTTTGCTTAATTTTAAACTTGTCATGCCGAATTGAAGGATTGTTTTTTTAGCAGAAATTTCTTTGACTGGACTTTAAGTTAAAACTTAGCAAATCACCAACCTTTTTTTTTTTAATTGGAGTAGATGGGCTGAACTATCGCCCGGTTCACACTCCACCCACGTCTATTGAACAGGTGAAGAGGCTCATCCCTTGTTCCCTGTTTGGGATGTGTTTCCCGGTTTTCTCTTTTCTAATCTTTTTACTCTTACGTAGCCCCCTGCGCATCAGTGGCGTTACCGCCTTGCTTGGGGTGATATGATTAAAAAAATATATATTTGGGAGACACCTTGGATTTTGTTAAAAACATCTTAAAATTCAAATTTTTGTATTTTTTCAAATCAAAGATAAAATTTCAGTAACTTTAGTGTATTTGCTTATATTTTTCAGTCTTTCTCCAGGCTCCGCTTTCTATAAAAAAAAGTTCAAACTTGGATTCGTTTGTCCACCATACATTATGAATATTTCGTTTGAGAAATATTATATTTTGTTTTTCACCGTTCAGTCTCAATACTTTTTGACTAAGTTAAATGTTAATACAGATTCTAAATCTTGACTCAAAATATGCTGTAAACAAAACCATATGTAACAGTTTCTGAAGAAAAAAAGATTGTGCCATTACGACAGTATTTGCATAGTTGTTTTAAAAATACTTTTTTTAATTTTGAAGTAATTTGTACAAAATGGTAAATCAAAGCAGCTAAGTATTAAAGTGTGGGTATAAATTGAAATTTTGTTCAATGAAGGCTACTCTCAAAGACAAATTGCCAAGAAGTTGTCGATTTCGATACATGTGGTTCAATATTTGTTAGAAAGGCAGTTAGAAACTGGCGCAAATGTTGACGGCAAAAAAGAGTTTCAGTCCCAAATGTGACAACTACTGCTGAAGAGAGACACTTCATTATTGAGAGCAAAAGAAACAAGGAAAATTGCTCCAGAATTGACAGCTGTACTTAACTCCTGTCGACAACAACGAGTGTGAAAAATCGACTTTGATCAGTGGGCTCAGGTGGTGCATATTTGTATATATGGTTACACTTAGTCGTAATTTCCGTTCTTTCGTTTAATAGTTCGTTTTTGTTTGGGAAACGCGTAATCTCTAAATTTTCTTATTGGCACAATCTAAATATTTTGACACCGTTGTAAGGCTTGGCTGTTTTTATTATACTCCACGTTACGTCTGGGTCTTTTCCATATTTTGATTTTAATTTCCACATGTGGTTAGCCAATTTTGTACAGTTTTTCAAGTTTTCTATTGTTAATGTAGACTTGTGATTGAACCACCTGGTCTTAAAGGTGTCTTTGGTTGAACCCAAACATATTTTATTTTGGCCATTTAAGTCATGTACCTTTGCCTTCACTGGGATGTGTGTTGTGGTGCCGTGGATATCGGCTCGGGACGAGAAATCGGGGAGCCGAGTTCGAATTCCAGTTGAATTCATTGCATTCACTTACGCGCAAATACCCTTGGGAAAGGTATTAATCCGTCTCTTCCTTCCAGTTATGGGTTAAATAACAGGACAGATTGGGTTCTATAGCCTTGGCTGGCAATCAGTCTACCACAGAAAGCAATGGCAACCTACTGCGGGATAATCTTCTGCCCAATCAGTCATGTCTCTTTCAAGACATGATCGCCCAAGCGTGTTTCATGTATGGCACTTAACTGACTGACATTTGCTTTGTAAATGACTTCTTTTTTGTTGCAAAGTCCTTGAAGTGGATATTTATGGTTGTATGAACCTCATAGGTTCATAAAACCATGGATGAAAACGTTATAATTTCTTGTAATTTAAAAAATTGCGCGTTCAAAGATTTCCTGCTACGTAAGCGTTTAAAAAAAACCCCAAAGAACATGTTACGTGAGCATTCTTAATAAAAACGGTAAAATCAGTTATTGAAAATCGCCTGAAGACACCACTCATGGTAGAAACCTAGGTCGCATAATAACTCGTTTACAAATAGAAATATATATATATATATATATATATATATATATATATATATATATATATTATATTCATCCGCAGGCAGATCTGTTTCGCTGTATCACAGCTCATTAGTACAGTTAGACATCCGATTGCTTTTAACTCAGGATTGAAACCCGACTGAATTGTCGTCAATCGGTGATTCTGTCTCTGAGCTATGGAAGCTCGGTAGAAGGAAGCAAACTTTTAGTATATGATGTATCATACGCCAGTAGTTAGAGTGCTCTACTTCATTACTGAATGAGCGATGCGTAGTTGCTAGAGTAGCTACTGTTGTTTTAAAGTCTACCATTCCTCCAGAGTGTTCAATCAGGGTTTCAGAGCGTAATATATATACAGCGAAATAGATCTGTCTGCAGATGACTATATATATATATATATATATATATATATATATTCCCCTCTTGTCACGCTCATAGAGAGACAATAGCGAGAGAGCGTGGGCTCAGTTCATTCTCTTTCCTACCAGTTATGAAAGCTCTTGCAGCATGTTTGCTCTTTAACAGTGACTTATTAATTAATTAATTTTTTTTTTTGCAATAATTATGTCGTCGAGTAAGGAAGAATATATATATATATAAATCGACGTATTAATGGTAGTAATTATAATAAAACAACAATGTTATATATGATAACGAGGAATATGCTAGAGTGTACTGCCGGTATAAAACAGTGCTCAATGTAAAAAAGACAGAGCTACTGTATTAGAAAAGACGACCCCCCCACACACACACACCAGAAGAAGAGTAACTGTCATACTAGGCAATCTCCAGACATGTAGTCTACTGCCTAGACTCTCTTTCCTAAATACACAAGAACAAAAGAGTCCATAAACAATCGTGATCGGGTGGGGTGGGTAGGTAACCTAACAGATACTTATTCTCTTGTTTATGTTTAGAAAGGAATTCAGACTTTTTTGCTCAAATGCCTTGACCAGCTCCTGGAATTCTAAAATATATAACTTTTCAAGGAACCGTAATTCACAGTTTTTAGATCCTGCCTGGTTTGTATAAATTTACCTGATGCTTGCCGGTGTGCGTTTACGGTGCAGTGGATATCGGCTCGAAACGAGAAATCGGAGAGCCGAGTTCGAATTCCAGTTAAATTCATTGCATTCACTTACGTGCAAACTTAAGAGAATTAAGTTATGAGTTAAATAGCCTTGGCTGGCAATCAGTCAACTGCGGGAAAATCTTTTTGCCCAAGCGTGTTTCACGTATGGCACTTAACTGACTGACCTGAATGCTTATCTGCCTTTATCTTTTAATTCTCTTAGTTAAATGAAAAGTTTTGTATTATTGACGTAAAATCTGGTAAATGTGTAATTATTAATATAGTTTACCAGGCAATTGTGAAAATACAAACATGTGCTACATTGGTGACAGAGGTTGGCTATTAAAAATACCATATATTTAGGGCCAGATTATCCTTTAAGCTTGTTTAAGATGCAGCCTACGGCCCAGGGCTGGTTTATCCTTTAGACTTGTATACGCTGCAGTCTAGGGCTGAATTATCCATTAGACTAGTACAGGCTTAGTGCATAAAGCCAGACTATGCTTTAGGCTCGTATAGGCTGCAACCTAGTGTCGGGTTATCCTTTAGGCTAGTATAGGCTGCAGCCTGGGGCACCTGATTCCTTTATAAAGCAACGATTTTCATTTTCAAGACTGAAATTATATCAATATGATAATCTTATATTTATTTCAATTATGTTATTGTTATAATGATGGTTGTGTAAAATTTGTTTTTTTACTATGGTTGGATTGAAATATGTGCTAATTTGCTTTGCAATGAATAGTAAAACAGTGGTATTTCTTAAAGGGTTTTTGTTTATTAATAAAAGATAACTATTCTAGCTTATTTAAAAAATTTGCAATTAATTTACTCCATGCGATGTAAAAGTCGCTAAAATATATCATATGTAAAATATATTGAAGTTGGGTGTGTGCGAGGTTGTGAGTGGCTACGTCGGTGAGAGGTGGGCATAATTTCATTATCTTAGGGATCCTGAAAGTCGCCCTGTATATAATAAAGACAAAACTTCTTTTAGGGTGTGATAATACTAAAACAATGAATCCATGCCTTAGTCTCAAGAATCCTGATAGTTTTATCACGTACTCATATGTTCGTGAATATAACATTGTACATATCGGCGTTGCTCAACAAATAGACGTGGAAGTGCCGAAAGGTTCTAGGCACCACCAAGAAGCCGTTCTCAAACAATGTAATATTTGATTATTTAAGATTTTGAAGAGTGGGTTGAGCTGAGAAAATTTCAACGGCCCTAGTATATCTATAAGCGGGAAACTTTTCGGAAATAACATGTAAAAATTGTAGAAATCTAATCATAAACTCGAATAAAAAATGGCTTCTATCATCTAACATCGTCCGTTTCGATCTAACAAATAAAATAAAATAATCATGACGTTACCATCCAAGTTTTCATCAAAAACTGTTAAAATTATTACCCGTTGGAAATGAAAATCGCATTGAAAATGTAAAATGTATATTTAGTTCTCATCTTGCGAACAAGTTCTGAAAATATGAATTTGAGAACAACTTGAAAAACATATTTTTCTCCCGAATGTGAAAGAGACGCCCTCCGGAGAGATTATGGAAGTGACAGTAAGTAAATGACACAAATTTTATATATATATATACACAAGTGTTTGACGCAGGATAAATGCAATCAAAGCAACAGTATCGATTATTTTCTATAAAAAGTAAATGAATAGCCGTTTCTCACGCCATTGTGCGGGCTTTAGGCAATGGGAAATTTTGAGTGTTTTTGGAAAGCAATAAAGGTCCAACATAAATTAATGTTTCTGTTAGCTTATATAAGCAATTTGAAACAATAATTTCAGACAGGGTAATTTTTTTCCATCTTACGATCAAGATGAAGGGAATTCCATAGCACATCTTTGCCGATCATGAATATAATTCATATGTTGTAGATCATAGTCATATAAAATGCATTAATTACTGACTATGGACAATATCTGTTTTCATAATTTCTAATACTTTATTACAGCAAAAGTATTTGAAATGATTTTATATAGTAAAATAATTCTAATTCTAGCTACACAATATATCTAATAACTAAATTCTGTCCATGAGGTTTATATTAATTTCTGACCATTGAATGTCTCCATTGTCTTGATTTCTAATGTGCTGGACAGATAACACTGGTCAACAACAAAAAAAAAATCATTTGAAATGGTGTTGAGACACCAAATATCATTTTTAACTAATTCAAGGGTGATGGATCTGAAAATGACCTGACTTTTTCTTGGTCAGCTACCGTTTTTGCTGTACAGGAATGCCTCATTTCAGAAAAAAAAAAAAAACATTTTTTTCTGGATATATGTTATTGTCCAATGGCAATATTTCTCAGAGTAAAATCATAAAAACCTCTCAATTCATATTTAAACCAAAAAATATTGGCCTGCTTATTGAGAAATACTATTTTTTCAATAACAATCAGACTCCAAGTCTTTAAAAATAACATGATTGAATATACCATGACCAACAAATATTTTCATCAAATCGTTTAATAAACTAACAGCAGAAATAAAAACTTTGTGTACATAAGAACTCTGGTGAAACTGTTCTCTTTCTTGATTGTCATGTTCAATGTTGTTTAAATTCCTTTTGATAACTCAGCAGTAGTCAGCCATCATTCATTTGTCTCACGGTCCCTTCCATTGTTTTGATAACCTGATGGAATCATTCTCCTTGCTCATCACTGGAAATTTATCTATATGTCTATGTATAAAATGAACCTTAATATTCATATTAGCACATTGCTGATAGTTTATCAGTTAATTTGAATTTTGGCAATAAATTGGAAAAATTTGGTACTTCTATTTTAAAATTTGTGACTCAAAAACACTTTTTCTTATAAAAATTCTTTATTTTAGGTGGCTGACATCAATTACTCAATCTACTTGAAAATTGATGGTTTTCTAAGAGTTTTATTAGCTACATGTTGTGATCATCCAAGATCATAAACTGATCTTTTTTTTTTAATGGGCAATTTCAGTACAGCAAAAACGGTAACTAACTATAAAAATCTGAGGTCATTTTCAGAATCAGCCTCCATCAAATTGGCTAAAAAACATGTTTTGTTTCTTGGCACTAAATATTGTGTTGACCAGTGAAATTTCTATTATAATAGCAGGACGGATTCAGTCTATCACACACTGTTTTCCGTTTGTAATGTATATATGCTTATATATCTGTATGGTGTGTGAATGACTCTACTCGTATGTGTACTGATATCACCTAATTTACACGCAAAATTTGACGGAGTTTGAAATAAAAGAGTGAAATAATACATTCTCCTTTCAGTCTAGACAGTCCCTATCTTAATAAAATAATAAAGTCAGAGTCAAAATAAAAAAGTTAATTTATTTAAACCCTAAAAAAGTCTTTATTAAACTTTTCGGAAATTATTCCATAATAAATTGAATATTTTTTTTATATTTCCGCAGATAACACAGTACTGATAGCAGACACGGAAAGGAAAATACAAGACCTCCTAAAGAAGGTAGCAAGGGAAAGCAAGAAGAAAGGACTAAACATAAACTTAAAAAAAACTGGATGCATGGTCATCAACAAAAAGAAGACCCTAAAATGCCAACTGCAGGTCGGGAATTCAAAATTCAAATTGGTGCAGAAATTTAAATACCTGGGAAGTGCTCTGACAGAGGATGGAAAGTGTGACACTGAGATCCGAAGACGCATTGGCATGACCAAAGACGCAATTTAAAAGCTAAGCAGAATATTTTTTTTTTTTAATCATATCACCCCAAGCAAGGCGAAAACGCCACTGATGCACAGGGGGCTACGTAAGAGTGAAAAGATTGGAAAAGAGAAAAACCGGAAACCACATCCTAAACAGGAAACAAGGTATGAGCCTCTTCACCTGTTCAATAGACGTGGGTGGAATGTGAACCGAGCGATAGTTTAGTCTATCTACTCCAATTGAAAAAAAAATAAAAAATAAAAAAAATAAAAGAAGAGTGAAAAGATTGGAAAAGAGAAAAACCGGAAACCACATCCTAAACAGGAAACAAGGTCGTTAGTCTTTGAACTCCGGCCATTTTTTCTCCCCCCTTTCTTTCTGGTCCGTCAACCTGGCGACTGGACATGCTTCGAGGTATTTCACCCTCTCTCTGACTTCACTATCTCTCTCTCTCTCTCTCTCTCTCTCTCTCTCTCTCCTGTTGTAACTTACTTTGCCGGCAGCTATTTAAAAAATAAATAAATCCAGGATAATTTACGAAATTTTCCTAACTTTTTCAAGTCGGTTTCTCTGCAATTGGGTAGCTAGTTCTTGAATGGTTGTATTTTTCTTGTTGATTTATCTGATTTTACTTCACTTTATTTAATTTTAATTTTTTTTTTTTGCCTCTTATTTTTTCTGTTTATTTTTGTTACTAACCTAAGTTCCTTGCTGAACTGAGAGAGAGAGAGAGGGCGGGGAAAGAGAGTCCTGGGGGAGTAGTAGCATGAGACATACCTGATGGACTTGATCAGGTTTATGGCGGAGTGGGATTCGGAAGAGATACAAAGAGGAAAAGTGTTGAGAGTGACAAGGGATAGACGCAAGTGGAAGGTCATTATCACCTGACACAGCACATAAGGAAAAAAAATTGAATTAAAATATATATGCACACACTTAAAATGGACATCTGTGTCATGAGAGCTAATTTCCGTCTCTATCTGGTAACATTTATTTTGAAGTCATTTTTATGTTTTCTTTCCTATTCAAACTGAGTAGACTTTTTATTTACGGGAAAAAATCTTTACAAAGATCGTTCTAAATCGTGAACACTAGAGAAAGTTGTCTTTTTGTCTTTTGCACTTGCACCCTGTCACTCTTGACTTCAATCTGCCCTGTCGGAGAATCTGTAATGTGATCGATCCCGACTTGGCAGCTACGGTACAGTCGCTCTCTCACCGACGCAGTGTGGTTTCCCTGTGTCGCTTCTACAAATACTTTCACGGCTTCTGCTCCGATGAACTTAGCTCACTGGTACCTCCTATATACGAATTTCCTCGAGCCACAAGATTGGCAACTAGGTCCTACCCTTTTACTGTGAAACCAATAAATTGTAAACGCAAATTCTACTCCAGCAGCTTCTTTTCTCTCACTTCCCGCCTGTGGAATTCTCTTCCGCATACTTGCTTTCCTGACAGTTACAATCTCCAAGAATTTAAATGTAAAGTCAATAGTTTCACTAATTTAGATCCTCTCTCTCATGCTTTTCTACATCCACCCCACTCTCATCAGTACTCTCTTCCCTCTCCTACTCTCTTCTTGACACACCCTGTAACCTCTCACTCTTCGATATTCCTCCTATGTAACCCCTGTACAACAGTGGCAGTAAAATGCCTTGCTTGGGGAGACAAGATTATAAAAAGTATCATATTTTCCAAACCTACTTTCCTCATTATCATTTAAATTGTCTTTTTCTGATGTTAGGTATAAATTTTCTTTCTTGTTTCTATTTTCCCTGAAGCTTCTTCGTTGCTCACATGTTTGGTTTATGTTATCCTCAGCAGCCTTCTGTAGAACTAAATGTCTATTGCTTCAAGTCTCTTCTAGATCTTCGAGATTATTATCCAGCATTGAAAGTCTTACAATTACGGAATCAATCATCATGTGAAACCTAGGATGGAACATATATATATATATAACTTTCAATACTACATTTTCACTATTAAATAATGTAAGGTGGATGGCCAGAGAAAAATGTTGGATATATAGTGCCTCTCTAACAGCAAGATGTTTTTGATATTGCGATTTATATTGCATTTTTGTGTTTTCAGAATTTTTCTTAATGTTTCTTGTAAATTATGGGTTAATAAATGTTCCTTATGACACTTTGGTTTAATAAGTTGCAGGTAAGTCGTCTATTCAAGGAGGTGGTAGTGTGTCTTCCAATATAAATAATTGTTTTGTTACAAGAAACACAGTTTTGTGCTGGGCATTGAAATTCACACTCTATATTAGTAATCGCGAATTTAGATTTGATGCGGTTATTTTGATTAGTGACAAGGTTTGTGGTTTTCCATTTTTTGTAATATATTAAAAGTTTTACATGATTTTCAGGAATTACGGTCGAAATATAGTGTTTAATATATATTCGTATAGCGAATTCTTCCTGCTTATAATTATTGTGCATCTGGTTGCAGTAAAATATGTTCATGTTTTAGTTTTGTTGTGTGGCATTTTTATTACTGGTGTCGGGTATGTTTTGTAAGAATAATTTTATTTGTTTATCAATGATGCAGTAGTGAGTTTTATTATTGACTAATATTTCTTTTATGTGGTTTAGTTTCTCTCGAAAATATAACTGCAATCCCCTGATTAGCATGTATGGATGAGTAAGAGACCAACAAACCACCTTGTAACACCAAAGATGAACTGAAGGCAAGGATTATGACAGAATTCACCAACTTAAACAAGGAGAGATGCAAGAGATTTTGAACTCGTCTGGAGGATTGTGGTTGAAAGAATTGAAATACGATTTAGTATTTCAAAATATTTTCGTGTAACTATATATATATATATATATAGAGAGAGAGAGAGAGAGAGAGCGATAAATAAAGGTATATATATATATAGAGAGAGAGATTCGTGTAAAATCTTTTGTATAATAAAGATGGAGTCTGATGATGGTTTGCCTAAAATAAGCCTATACTTCTGCTTGTCTGTCTAATTTTTACACACACACATCTCTCTCTCTCTATATATATATATATAGGCAACGAATAAAGTCATACTTACAGGCATTTATAGATGATATTATTTAACATCTTTTGTTATTCTAGGAAATATGAAAACGACCGACCGTTTTCAACCCCTATTCATCATGAGGGTTAACTGGGATGTTTTTATTCAATGTAATAAACCTCCTACTGCTACCAAAAAGCTGACTGGGACGCCTTTCGCGATTTCCTCTGCGACGTCCCTTGGGGAAAAGTGTTCGATCTCCCAGTTGATGACTGTGCCTCTGAGGTTTCGTCATGGGTGAAAGCTGGCATTGATGCCTTCATACCTACCAGGAAGTATTGTCTAAAACCTCCTTCCTCTCCGTGGTTCTCTCCTGCCTGTTCGGCCGCCATTGCCCACAGGAACCATTACTTCCGACTATTCCGGAGAAAGTCATCTGATCACAATAGGCGCCTATTTACGTCTGCTCGTAATGAGTGCCAGAGAATCCTGAATGACGCCAAACGGTTGTTTGTTGAGAGAATGCGACAGCGCATAGTTGACCGCAAGTTCGGCTCCAAGGACTATTGGCGGTTATGCAAACGGGTGCTGAACACTAACAAATCCTCAATACCGCCTTTAATCAATGAATTTGAGGTTCTCACGTCATCTGCGGACAGAGCTGAGTGCTTTGCTCGCAGATTCTCATCCAACTCAACATCTGGAGAACCCTCACCCGACTTCCCTATAAGAACCGAGGCCAAACTTTACGACGTATATATTACCCCGACAGTAGTATCCCGAGTAATTTCAAAACTTGACCCCCATAAGGCGAGCGGTGGTGATGGAATCCCGGTGATAGTCCTTAAGAGGTGCGCTCGTGAACTCTCCCCTGTCCTCTCTAAACTGTATAACTACTGCCTTTCTGCTTCCTGTTTCCCTGCATGCTGGAAGTTCTCTTCAGTCGTTCCTGTATTTAAGAACTGTGGTGAACCCTCAGACCCATCCAACTATCGCCCTATCAGTCTTCTACCAATTTTCGGGAAAGTGTTCGAGGCCATAATTAATGCTGAAATAGTTCAACATCTTACTGCCCACAAACTCTACTCTGACAGGCAGTATGGCTTCCGCTTTGCCAGGTCCACGGCCGACATGCTAACAACCGTTACGGAGTACATGCTCCAGGCCCTTGATGAGCCAGGCGAGGCTCGTGCTGTTGCTTTGGACATCTCCAAGGCTTTTGACAGGGTTTGGTACTCTGGCCTTCTATGCAAGCTACGGGATTGCGGTATTACCGGACGCTTGCTCGATCTAATCCAATCTTTTTTAAATAACTGCAAAATGAAGGTCGTTTTGAATGGGCATGCCTCTTCATCCTACAGCACAAATGCTGGTGTCCCACAGGGCTCTATCCGGGGCCCGACGCTCTTCCTTATTTTCATCAATGACCTCCCAGATGAGATCAAGTGCCAAGTAGGCATCTACGCGGATGACACCACAATTTACTCCCGCATCAGTAAGAAACCCGTCGTGGCGGACAAACATAATCTCGCTGCTGACCTTGAACGGGATCTACACTCTGTGGTGAATTGGGGCAAGAAGTGGCTTGTCAATTTCAATGCGTCTAAGACCAAACTGTTGTCTATCAATCATCACAGGCAACCTCTCCTGCCTCCCATAAGCATGGACCAAGCGACTCTCCCTGAGATCAATACACTGCGCCTCCTCGGCCTTACCCTCTCTTCTTATCTCAAATGGAACCACTACATCGAGTCCATAGCTAAGTCCACTGCTAAGAAGGTCACTGTGTCGGGCCAGGATATTTTTTCCGCCTGAATCCATCCTGCATATATACAAATAAACCATTCGTCCGTGCATGGAATACTGCTGCCATATATGGTCAGGTGCCCCTGCCGTTCATCTCAGTGTTCTTGACATGCTCCAAAGGAGAATAAGTAATGCGATAGGTACTGACTTGGCGGCTCGACTACAGCCACTTCCCCACCGACGAAATGTGGCCTCCATTTGTCTGTTCTATAAATACTTTCACGGCTTCTGCCCGAACGAACTTAAGTCACTGGTGCCTCCTCAACAAGTGTTTACTCGTGCAACCAGATTTGCAACTGGCTCCGACCCATTCACAGTTAGGTTAGCCAAATGCAGACGACAATTCCACTCCTGCAGCTTCTTCTCTCGCACTTCCCGCCTGTGCAACTCGCTCCCATATTCTTGCTTTCCTGACGGCTACAACCTCCAGGAATTTAAATGCAAGGTCAATACTCATCTATTAACCGCTTGACTATTTCTTTCTACACCACCCTGTATATCCTTTCCTTTCTTTCCACCTTTGAAATTGTCATCACACCTGCATTCTCATCTTTCAATTGCTCCTTTCTAACTGGTTCGTCTTCCTCTTTACTCTCTTCTAATTAATCTTTTTTACACTTATGTAGCCCCATGCACATCAGTGGCATTACCGCCTTGCTCGAGGCGATACGATTAAAAATAAAAAATAAAATAAATCCCGGTTGAACCTGATGATGAACAGGAATTGAAACCGGTCGGTCGTTTTTCGTATTTCTAATTTTTATAACATCAATTGTTATGCTATCATTTATAAATGTCTGTAAGTATGAAATTAACTTTATTTGTTACCATTATAAAATTTTGTGGTTATAATAATTTGTTTATATATATATATTTGTCATACACATACAAGCTCATCAGTGTGGCTAAACATCTACTTGCTTCTGGCCGGGATCGAAATTCGACCGACTGTTAGTCGGAGTCTCTATCCCTTAAGCCATAGGCGTATAGAAAGATATATATATATATATATATATATATATATATATATATATATATAATATTATGTTTAATTAATTCTTCTTGATCGAGAACTCTTCAACTATCCAGCATCGTGTACATATGAAAAAAAAATAAAATATATATATATATATATATATATATATATATATATATATATATATATATGTGAGTGTGCCTTTGCGTGCGTGAGTGTGTGTATTTGTGTGTGAAATATCAAAAGGAGGTTTGATTTGAAAATTTTAATTAATGCTTACCTAAACACATATGCATGTCATAAATTATTATTTATGCTATCATTATATGTATATACGTCTTAGTCGCTATTTCTGTTTCTTTTTTTAAATTATTTTGTTTATTTATTAATCATCCACATTCTCACTTTAATCTCGTGTCTGGGAGACAATTAGCTCTAATAACGCCTGAAAAGGCATCTCCATCTGTGTACGCTTCTGAATACATACGCGCGTGCGCACACGCCAATGTCGTCGTCGTTGTCGTCTGCCACGGGCAATAGAGCATAAGCGAGAATATCGCCATATAAGAACTTAAGTGTCTTGAACGCCGCTGGCCACTAGTAAATTACTTATCCACTCATTCATTTTTTTTTTTTGGTATTTCTCCCGGGTAGAAAGTAATCGGTTTATTTTTTTTTTTATATTTGTATCAAGCTGAGTAGGTGGATATTGTTGATGAAGGCTTAAAGATAGAAATGTGTTCATTGTCGTCTGTTAAAAAATAAGAAGGGTATATGTTAGTCTTTCATTCCTCCCTCAAATTTACAGATAAGACCATCAGATCAGACCCAACACTAACCGCAACAGCGACTTTATCCCAATATATCACTTGGTGATTCATTTTCCCCATCTACTCCGACTACTCGATATTTCCACTTAGCCGAGAACAGGCAATAGTTTCGTTTCACTTCTTTTAAATTTTATTTTTTCATTAGACGCTGTGTTGCAAAATATTCCTAAGATTGATAGAAAACAGAAAGAAAATAGCCTTTTATAAATTTACTGCTAAAGGGGTTCACTTTTCGCACAAAGATTCCACTTGCAAGATTCCCACGTATTATATGTAAAACCAAAAGCATTGAGATGAAGGATTTTAAGATGAAGGATTTCCTTCTACAGACAAAAGAAGAGAAATTTATAAAACTGAACAATCTGGAAATTATCTCTGACACATCATCGATATACAAGAATCGATCAACGAAATAAAACCATATTTTGTTACGTACTTACTTATTAGGTAGCATTTTCAAATCCCTAAAATGAAAATGCGGCTAAGGGTGCAAATGTTTCCAAAAACAACAGAGTCGATGGTCCCTTGTAAATGTTCATAACTATGGTGTCCTCTTACGAACAGGGATTCCACGAAACCGCAAAGCTTAAATCAGTTTGGTATTTCTGAACGAAAGTTAGCGGCGTGGAAAGGGTAATAGGCGCACCAAGTTCAAATCCCAGCTTAGACTAATGTGCTCACTTTCATATTCATGCCCTTGAAAAAGCCATAAATTAATTTATTTCCCCAATCAGCTATAGACTAAATAGCAGAGCAGTCTTTGATGGCAACCAGTCTAAGAGAAGTCAGTTAAATACCATACGTGATACACGCTTGGGTGATCATGTCTTAAAAGAGACATGACTGACTGAGCAGAAGATTTTCCCGCAGTAGGTTGCCATTGCTTTCTGCGGTAGACTGGTTGCCGACCACGGCTATAGAACCCAATCTGTCCTATTATTTAACCCATAATTGGAGGGAATAGATAAGAGAAATAAAAGACTTAATTCCAATTGTGGTGCAGTGAATATCGGAACGGAGCGAGAAATCGGGGAGCCGAGTTCGAATTTCAGTTGAATTCATGGTATTCACTTACGCACAAATACCCTGGTGAACGGTATTAATCCGTCTCTTCCCTTCAGTTATGGGTTAAATAATAGACTACATTGGGTTTTATAGCCTTGGCTAGCAACCAGTCTACTGCAAAAAGCAATGGCAACCTACTGTGGGATAATCTTCTGACCAGTTAGTCATGTCTCTTTCGAGACATGATCGCCCAAAGCGTATATCACGTATGGCACTTAAGTGATTGAATGGGGAACAATCCATCATTCTCAGGAAATATGGCATTAAAAAATCGCATGTAAAATATATTAACTCTTACGATTTTTGGTGTTTGAAAAGAATGTGGAAAAAAAAAAAAAAAAAAAGCGCAAAATATCAGTCCAATGAAAATTTCTGCAGTGGCTTGGATCACAGGGAAATCATAATGGTAGTATCTTTCCTACGTGACACATCAGTGCTCATTCTCCTTTCCAAACAGGTTGTATTCAGTTTATAACAAAATTATAAATAATTTGTTTTTATGAAATTAGGATTTATCGGGCACAGACGAACGGGGTGTCTGCAAAATTTAAAGACGGATCTTGTCTTGACTATGCAAATGAAAAGTTCAAAAGACATTTTTCGATTTCAAGTTTCGCAGATACACCACTTGAAGTCGAAAAGACATGTTTTGTTTAACTTTTCTTTATCTGTTATATATATATATATATATATATATATATATATATATATATATATATAGGAAAGAATATTAATAAAGAAAAGTTTTGAATTTAAAAATGTACTTTTTTTGGACAGTATTTGTTTATTTTTATTATTGTATTTTATATTTCAGACCGCCCTCTGTCTTTCATCAGAAACGAGTGATTTTTTAAATTTGAATTAGAAACGTATTTCACCACGATAACGTTCGAATATTTTTTGTGTTTACATCACGTGGTGTGTTTGTTCACAACATGCGGCACGTCCGTAGAGAAAGTCTGTTATATATATATATATATATATATATATATATATATATATATATAAGCAACATTGAGGCAGACACGTTATTTCATGGTAAATCGGAAGTACAGGTCTATTTCAGGCGAACCATCATCAGCCTCCGTCTTTGTTTTACAAAGGGTTTTACACGAATGAGATTCACAAAGACCTAAAAAATTACGAATATATATATATATAGTAATATATTTTAATATTGAACGCTTCGTTTATAAAAATCTGCTTGCTTTTAAACGTGTTAAACTCAAGTAATTTACTTTGCTATGTATTTTTTGTTTTGTTTCTGATTTTATTAGAAATTCTTAAATTAATTCAGACGACGAACTTATGGTGTCTTTTGACATTGTAAATTTATATAATAACGTTCCTCTACAGGACACTCTGGATATTTGCACCGATGTTCTTTATAGGGGTCAACTGAGTCTTGCTATAATTCCTGAAACTTTGTTTCTGGAACTTATGCAATTAGCTGCAGAGCGGGTGGATTTTAGCTTTGATAATGTCATGAAACCGATGGGGTATTAACGGGCATCCCCCTGGGTTCTGTATTAGCCAACATTTTTGTTAGCTTCTATAAGAAGCAGTTGTTTGAGAAATGCCGTAAACTATTAACATGCCTACGTTGTGTAGATGATACATCTAATAACTTTAATTCCGTCGACGGAGTCAAAAATTACACCTGCATTGGTGAATCGATGTAGTTTAATTCTACTCCACGATAATCCGCGGCCATATGTTGCAAGAATGACGTTGCAAAAACTCACAGACTTGAGATACGAGAGTTTACCACATCCTTCATATTCTCCTGATTTTTCACCCACTGATTATAAATTTTTCAATCCCTTAAGGACTTTTTAAATGGTAAAACCTTTATGTCTAAATCCTAGGTGGAATCATTTTTTAAAGATTTCGTTGCATCACAGCCAATTATTTTTTTTCAACGAGGAATAAATAATCTCGTCGATTGAGAGGTGTATAGATGCTCAGGGATCGTATTTTGACTAATTTCAACATTTCTACATTTAATTTTTCAAGAATAAAATTATGTTTCTGAAATCAGCCATTATTTTGTAACAACCTAATATATATCCATTTTAACTACCCGACACGGAGACTGAATGAAAATAAAAAGAAGAGATACTTTGGTTAACTGGAAGAAAGAATGACTTGAAGGATGAACTGAATAGGAAAATTTAACACATACGAGTTATCTTCCTTGACAGGGACGATGAATAATATTATTTTAGTATCTCTCCCCACCTCTTAAAATCGCCACATTTTCTCGCATGTCCAGCGGGCTAGATTTAATTTAGGCTGTAAGTCATTTAGTTTTCATTTAGGCTTGAATTTGTGGTGATACGGAGCAAAAGCGATGGACCGGATGTTTGCATTCTCACGACCAAAAAGCAAATGACCAAAAGTCGTCGGTGCGCAGCCGGACCGACGCAGATGTTCCGGTTGAAAACTAAAAATGAATTAAATATTAAATTTCCAGTTCGCGAGCCTACGCGAATTTTATTTATCGGCCAATGGGAAGCCCAGAACCAAATACGGCTATGAATTCCCAAATGATCACCTGCGATCCAAAAAGTCGAAATAAAGAGCCGATACAGACCGACACATACGGACTGACTCGAGAGAGGCGAGTGTAATATGTATCCCCCTTGACCTACGTCAAGCAGCTTACTATGCTAACCTCCCGTCCCTCTCATCGTATCTTTCGCTGTCTCAAGACCACTGACTGACCTAAGGAGCGGCTACATTAAAGACATTCTTTACTTACAACGCTCCCACATTCCTAATGGGCTATCTTCAACAAGGCCAAATTCCGTCAATCTTCAACAATACACAACTACCCTTCACTAGAACGGACGCTCCACTATAATCTGGAAAAGAATAGATAACCCGCTATAAATTCTTTAAATGGAAGTCATTTTTAGTTATTTTTGCTCTGTTATGTTGAATTGAACGTTTTTTCTTCTTGGTTTTTCTTTTTAACTTGTTAGGAAAATTCTGTAGCGGGTAGTTTGGACTTTAATTCCTATTGTTCCTTTATCACCCAAATAAAAACCCGCTACTCTCTCTGCCAGTGGGTTAATCGCACAGCCCACACTTGGGACGGCTCGTTAGGTAAAAATGCCTTTGCGATTTTAGAGAATTTTTAATTTTTTTAGCAGAGGCCAATAATCGGGCAGGGCCAGATCACTTACTACCGACTACCCTATCTATATGAGTGACTCACTGGCAAAGAGGGGCTGAGAGATACTAAAATAATATTATTCATCGCACAGCCCACGCTTGGGACGGCTAGTTAGGTAAAAATGACTTTTGCGATTTTAGAAAATTTTTAATTTTTTTTAGCAGAGGCCAATCTGGTTCTCTTTTCGTTTTTAACCAGCACTCTAAGATTCTATATTTACTTCTTCTCTTTCGCCTCTTCTCTCTCTTCCCCCACATTTTTCATGGCTATTAAATATTAAGGAAGTTCCTCGGTCGGAAAAGGCGCAAGTTATTTGAGTTCATTCCACGACTAAGAATCTAGCACAGATAGTAAAGTCTGATCTCTGGTAGAAAAAGCATATAAACACCACAGCAAGCAAGCAGAACGCAAGTAGAAAAACAATGAAGTATCCTTAAGCAAGCATTTCTAGCCCCCAATGCAAATGGATGGAATGATCAGACGTCGACTTCTTTGATATTTACCGCCTCGAAGGGCATCGGATGGACAACGATTGTTTTTGATGTGTCTTTTTAGGGCGAACATAAATAGTTTTCCCAATGATGCTAAAAATAAAAACACGTACAGATTCAGTCAAAATAACGGTGCAATACCTTTTGGCAATGGAGATAAGAGTTTGTTTTGATTGACATGCTTTCATTTGGTGTCAGCAGTAGTCAGTCAGTTAAGTGCCATATGTGAAACACGCTTGGGCGATCATGTCTCGAAAGAGACATGACTGACTGGGCAGAAGATTACCCCGCAGTAGGTTGCCATTACTTTCTGGGGTAGACTGGTTGCCAGCCAAGGCTATAGAACCCAATCTGTTATTTAACCCATAACTGGAAGGAAGAGACGGATTAATACCTTTCCCAAGGGTATGTGCGCATAAGTGAATGCAATGAATTCAACTGGAATTCGAACTCGGCTCCCCGAATTCTCGTTTCGAACCACAACGCACACCCTAGGAACATATAAACTCTATTCTAATTTGATTGAGAGAAGGGAAGAGTCTGGACATGCGTACTTGCATTTTATGCAACACAAGCACATTTGCATGGATATGCACACAAACACACACCCAATATATATGAAATAATCATAAATCTACATTTAAACTGGAAAACCTCAAAAATTGTATCAAACTGGCTAACCGCGTGTGGAAATTAAAATTAAAAAATGGAAAAGGCCCTGATAAAATTTGGAGTATAGTAAAAGTAGCCAAACCATACAACGGTGGCAATTCATTCAGATTGTTCCAGGAGGAAAATTAGCTATTATGTTGTTCCAGAACGAAAAATATTTAATAAATGAAAGATCAGAAATTATGTCCAGATGGAATCATACCTATAAATACAAACTAGGATCATACAAACATGGATGAAAGTGTTGTAAGATCCTTGAGTAAGTCCTTCCTAATTTTGAAAATTTTCGGTTGCTTGAAAATTCTAGTCGCGCGTTCGTAAAAGATCTCTGTCCGTGAGTTTGAAAAACAGAACAATCAGTTATTGTAAATCTCCTGAAGATACTGAAAGGTTGAAACCTAGGTTGCGGAAGTAACTCATTTCCAAATGAAAAACATTCAAAATTTTTACAATATAAGTGCATTGAACACTTTAATACAACTATGTAATGGTCTAATTTAATTATAACCCAAAACTAATTATTATATATATATATATATATATATATATATATAATAACTAAGTATCAAACAATCATATATATATATATATATGTGTGTGTGTGTGTGATTGTTTGATACTTAGTTTTTGGTCCTAATAGGGTTAGACCGGTACACATTTGTATTAAAAAGTGTTCTATACAATTATATTGTAGAACTTTTGAATATTTTTCATTTATAAACGAGTTATTTCGCTACCTTGGTTTCCACCATGAGTGGTTTCTTCAGGTGATTTTTAATAATTTATATTACTCTGTGATTAAAAATCGCCTGAAGAAACCACTCATGGTGGAAAACAAAGTAGCGAAATAACTCGTTTTAAAAGAAAAACATATATATATATATATATATATATATATATATAGGGCTGGTGCAAGGGTCTCGTGGTCTCTTGCGGAATGTATCATAACGAGTTTCCAAAATCTATGATACAGGACCCCCCCCCCCCACACACACACTCTAATACATTTCAATTTTCATCAGGTAGTATTTATATAAATTAAAAAAATGTATTATAACCCAATTGGACACAGTAATGGATCATATTCAATATAGGTGAATAATTCAACTAGAAAAATTGAAAATAAATACATTGTATCTAAAAACAAGTTAGAGACATGTCATGATAGATCATTCCATCTTAAAGCAACAATGTTTTGTGGCAATTTTTAACATCAACTTGATATGTTTCTTGTTAAAAGTTTAAGAATTTTGATACATTTAACATTATGGATAAAAAAATAGTGAACACTTATATCGTGTTTATTTAGTACTTAGCATGAAAAAGCAAATTCAAGGATTTGGACAAAAGAATTAATCAGAATGATATCAAAACCTGTAAAAATACATTTCTTTTTTTAATAATCACTTGTGCTTATCTTAATAAGATAGCGAGGGTCATAAATTCCCTAATCTGGCTGCCCCCACCCTCACCAACGAGGATTCGAGGGCTGGGTCGAGGCCGTCGCTATATTACCAGGCCTATTCTATGATTAAAGTTGACTTGCTGACGTCACACTTAGTAGTGTTGTTTTACTACCCGGCGTCCGTTAGCGTTAACTTATTTTCAGAACCAAATTGCAAAGGGGAATATAAAAATACACCGAAAGTTCATTGTTTTTCGTTTCCAAAAAATAAGCATTTATTTGATAAATGGAAACATGCCATTAAAAGGGAGAATTTTACCCCAAGTTCATTTAGCAAAGTGAGTAGTTAAAATTTTATCACCATTTATTTCAACAGTCGCTAAAATCAAAATTTGCTAAAAAATTAGTTTTGCCGTAGCACAAGAAAGAAAGCACTTTGTTTATAATATATCTTTTAAATTAATATAATAAAATAAGATATTATTTTTATTTCTTTGAATAAAATTGAAATAAAAATTATCTTAAAAAATATCTGAATTAAAAAAAATAAAATTTATGGCTATTCGTTCGTAAGTTTTTTTTTGTTTTTTTTCGAAATGTTTTAAAACTTAAACTGAAGCCGAAAAAAGTTGTTAAAAATTATATTTTCTAAGAATATTTGAATTAATATTTTATTCATATTTTATTTAAGAAAATAATGTTTTCTTTTCAATGAGATGTTTAAAAAAATTCTTAGGAATAGAAAGTAAAATCTTACTTAACTTTTCTATACTTGCAACTTTATGAATCGTTTTTAAACATGAAAAAATACTCCTGAATTAAATTTTTTTATTCTTTTTTCTGTATTAAAAAAAACTACAAAATTTATTTTTTAGTCAATTTTAAAAGAATTTGTTTTATTTTTAAGGTTTTTTATTTGAAAACTCCGTGAAATTATTTCTTGCAAAAGTCAAGAAATCACTATTACCGAAAATTAAAACATGAAAATGATGTTTTAAACTTTGTTTAAAACTATTATTTCTGAATAATTTTTTGCATTTATTTGAAACATACAGGCCTAAATCACACTACATTTGAATTTTAAAACCTAATTTTTAAAATATTTAATTTTTAGAAAATATTTAGCACAAAATGAACACCCTCAAAAAATATTTTCTAAACATTTTTTTCCTATTTGTGATAATTTGAAGTTAATTATCGATATTAATCCATAGAAAAAATTGGAAATAAAAAAATTAGAATTTTAACTGAAGAATAAATCTTTTATAGTTGGTTTAGGGATTTTTAATCCTTAAAAAAATTAATTAATAAGTAAAACATTAACCAAAAAAGAGTTTTGCAAAAAAATGATTTTTTTTATAAACAGTTTAACATCATAAATGAAATAGAAACATTAATTTTTACTTTTTTTTTCATTTTTTACAATTAAAATATTTTAAAAATGTAATTGAATTACCAAATATCCTAGGATTTTTAGGTGTATTTTTTTTAAAGGTAAAAATTTATCTTTTTATTTCATCCAGTAGGATTAACAATGGATTCAATCAAAATATTTCAAAATATTATTTTAAAATTCGAACTCCGTTGTTTTTTAGCAGAATTTCCCTAAAGACAATTTGTTGATATTAATAAATCTATTGGATTAAAAGTTCTCAAGACGTTTTTAAAAATCTATTTCAGATTTAGCTATCCTATCGTTAATTCGTTCGATTCATAATTATTTATTGCTGTTATGCCGTTAAAAAAAATGAAATGTTATAGTTGTAAAAGTTTAGTATCAGGAAGAGTTGATATGCTTCCTGATATAAACAGTTATTTTCAAGGAATTAATAGAGGTTCTCTCTCTGTTATATCCCAATGATGTAACAACAAATTTAGTACTATACAATTATATTGTTATTAATAAACTTGTAAAGAATCCTTCTTTTCTTCATTCAATGAATCAAAGAAAATTGTCTATGTACATAACATTGGATGTTTTGGCTAATGATGAACTTCTTTTTCATGTTGACTCATGTGGTGAAGGTCACAGCATTGAAAAAAAAAATGATTATCTGAACCTCTTTTAATGCATTATTAAATATTTTTTGTAGCAAGGAAAATAATATTACTTGTAAGAAGTTAAGTAAAAAAAGAAAACTTCAAACATTCAACTGAATTTTGAGACATAAAAAAACTTTTATAAGCTTGATTTTTAAAAAAACAGTAACTTAAACTTATTTAGTTTGAATTAATTTGCTTGAATTTAAATTGTTGCATTTTTTAATATTTTTAATTAATTTGCTTATTTATTGTTGCTTCTTGTTTGTTCCTAAATTCTAATGGTTGCTTGATTGCTATATTTGAGTGATTCTGATTTAAAAATTCTTGCAATTAAAACAAGTGATTGTGATTTTTCATAAATTAAAAATATGAAAATTTAAGCAGTGTTTGTTAAATTTTTAGAATTTAGACGAATAAACGAAAAGTTTTGTCTTTAAAACTGTGTCTATTTACAAACACGACCGACAGTCAGTAGTCAACAATAATGTTTATATTTTTTTATTAATTATTGTTCTTCTTAATTTTAATTAAAATTCATAAAACCAGCATAAATAAAAAACATGTGACTTTCTTTTTTTTTCTGTTACATTTTAAAAAGTTTTAAAATCTTTATTAAAAAAAAACGACTTTGTGATTATCAATATTATCATGAAGTGAGAGACACGGCTGCTACGCTAATTCATGACTCTACTACCGTGACGTCACATTTCATCGCTTCGGCCTTGGTAATATATAGCGACGGCCTCGGCTGGGTAGTACGTGCCTGCCCCGTAGAAATATATGTCACATTGAAAACATTCAGTTCTTGATAATGCCTAAGACGGTCGAAATTTCTAGAACAAAAATAGACAAAAAAAAAAAACACGAGCTTAGAACCGTTTATCCACAATTTGATTTCGGATGTAAAACTCATTCGAAATTTTGACAATGAAAAATTAAGGAGTAAAACTTGTAAATTGAATTTGACAAAACATGTTTAAGAAAAAAACTTGTTTGTGTGTATGTAAAAATACAGATATAAATAAAGTGTATCTGTAAAAGCAATATAAAATGAAACATAAAAAGAAAACTTTTCTTTATTAACTCGTTTCGTTCACTTAGAGGCTTTATCAAGTTGAAAAAATTAAAATATATTTATTTTGATAAAGTCTTTCAAGACAGAGAAAGAGAAATGATAATAAGCGTTTGAGTAAACTGATACTGAAAACATTTAAGTTTTATTGACGTTGATTATATATATATATATATATATATATATATATATATATATATATATTACGAAAATTAACGAATTTTAACGAAACTTGGTTATAAACAACTGACAATTTGAAATGAATTGTTTGAACATTATTTTTTTTATCGATACTCGTATTTAAGTAGATATTCTGTTTTTAATGAAACAGTATTATATATTTATATCTACTGGCCTGATTATTTACGATAAATTGTTATTACGAAAATGTGTGCCATTCGGCAGGATTCGAACCTACCATTTGATCAGCCAACGTCTTACAATGGACCGCTCGACCACGAATGGCCTCCAGTCTAAACGAGGTTTTAATCAAGCCTATATAACACAATTTTCGATTCATCGTAACAACCTGCTCTGAAATGTATTATAATGTCAACAAATGTAAACATGTTACGGAAATTAACGAATTTTAACGAAACTTGGTTATAAACAACCGACAATTTGAAATGAATTGTTTGAACATTAAACATTTAACCCCAATCTACATAGTTTCCACGAGTGTAAAATCATTTGTAAAATAAAGACGGAAGCTGATGATGGTTCGCCTGAAAGAGGCCTAAACTCCCGATTCACCATGAAATGACGTGTCTGCCTTAATTTTTCTCATATATATATATATTTAAAATTAAATAAAATAAATTTCGACACCTCCACTAACATACTTCAATGCCTATAATCGACGGGAGAGGTCATAGTTATTATACTTACCCCCTACACCATAGTAGCAGCAGTTCCCAGACCAATCCCTCATGCCGCTATACACTCAATTGACCAAAAACCCACTACCACCATTCCTTCTCGGTCTACAGCCATGTGCGACACAAAAAATGGACCTGTCTAATTTTCTCTGTATAACTCCACTCTGTTAATAATAATTTAAATGTTCTATGTTCACTGAACATTAAATGTTCATCCTTTGATAATGGCTTATGTAAGCCGAAAGCACAGACCTGATAAAAAAAATCAACAATTATTGTGATTTCTTGTTGTCTTTCCATGACAACACTATCAAGCTAATCAGATCATACAAACGGATCTTACACAAAATAAATAGACAGAACTTGTCTATATTATTCAATGAAACCTATATATATATATATTATAAATTATGTTTTAGAACATGTAGATAATTTCTTCTATATATGTCCTCTTCTCTACAATCATTATTATAGAAGAGGACATATATAGAAGAAATTATGTACATGTTCTAAAACATAATTTATAATAAATATTCACTGCTCTATAGAACAGTGAATATTTATTATAAATTATGTTTTAGAAGATGTACATATATCGAGTACTGTTTTAAATTAATATTTTGGACGGAAAATTTTTTTCTTTTTTCTCTCCTCATTCTATACTCACTCGGATATATATATATATATATATATATATATATATATATATATATATATATATCAGAGATAAAATTGCCGCTTGATGTCAGTCCGGTTGGGTTTCAATCCTGGTTAGAAGCAATTGGATGTCTAACCGTACAATTTTCCTAACTTAAGAAAAGACTAGAACGCTAAAAAAAAAAAAAAAAAATGACATGTCAAAAAAAAAAAAAAAAAATAACAGAAATCAAATACCAACAACAAATGGTGACAACATTGTCCGCCCACGCCCACAGATAGACTATGAAAACAACTTGAACCAATGATCAGTGCATATAAAAAAGAAAAATTGGGAAGTATAAGCAGTCAATTGCTGGTAGCCTCTAAGGAGAATACAGAAAAGCCCGTCTACGAAACTTCGGAGTCGAGAGAATGAAGGTAACATCAATCAGCTAAGTGACGAACCTTTTTCTTATCCATATATATATATATATATATATATATATATATATATATATATATATATATATATACTTTTTCTCAAAGATTCGAAGTAATTAACTGGTAATTAAATACATTTGAGGTCTCTTGGACGAGTTTCTTTCAGAGATAGATTTTGCTACCTTTTTTTGTTTTTTAAATTGACTTTTCAATTCTTTTTTTTTCTTCCTCTGGCTGCTCCCAAAATGCTTACTCATGCATACTTCAAATTTTGCTTATATATATATAACTTTTTTTCTAATAGATGTTTAGCCGTGGTTTCTGTTTTAATTTTGTTAGAATTTTCTCGTTTGAAATTAATTTTTTATATTACTTTTTTCTTTCTTTTTGCTTTTTTTTATTTTGCTACTCTAGTAATGTCCGTGCCCGCCTGTTTCTTGACTGACTCGCCCCCATTTCCTCCCCATTTTAATACATTGCAATGTTAGTTAAAGATTGAATTGTCATAAAGCTCTGTTGGTAGCCTATTCAATTGCCAAATAAGTTCATTTTTCGAAGATTCGAAGTAATTTACTTCACTGGTAGTGAAACTAATTTGAGCTCTCTTGGATAGTTTTTCTTTTCTTCAGAGGTTCGCTCAACCGGTTTTAATAAACATACCATTCGTTCGTGAATTGAATACGGTTGCCATGTCTGGTCGGGTCAACCACTTCTCCTACTTATCTCGAGGTTCTCGACGAGACCCCAAAAAAAATCTGCAATGTAATCGATCCTGACTTGGCCACGTGAATTTAAGCGTGCTACTAAATTGGCATCTAGGTCCCACCCTTTTACCGTTTAAATAGTTAAATGTAACGCCACTTCTACTCCAACAGTTTCTTTTCTCGTACTTCCTGCCTGTGGAACTCCCTTCCGGTTACTTGCTTTCCTAATAGCTACATTCTTCCAAAAATTGAATGTAACGTCAATTGCCATCTTCTATATGATTGAATCCTGTACATGTTTTATTCTTTCTTCAGTACCCCGTTGTACCCAGTCTTTTATCTCACTGTAACTCTCCGTGCACTTGTGGCGGTCACGCCTTGCTTGGGATGAAATGATATATAATATATATATATATATTAAAAAGTGATTAATTCAATGATGTTGAATGGCCATTTCGATATGAAGATCCCCACGGGGGATAACACATCACCTCAGCAACAGAAAAATCCTTTCAGAAACTGGAGAAAAATTAGTCTACTTTTACTTTTTAAATAGATTTGCAAAGAAATTAAAAAAGAAAATAAAAAGGAAAAATAAAGGAAAAGAAAAAGAAAAAGATAAAATAAAATAATATCAAATAAACAAAAAAAGAAAAATTGACACCGTCTGGGTTCGCAAAAGAAGGAAAGAGAATTGCAATATATATAAGATGTCAATTTTTCTTTTCTTGTTTATTTGATATTATTTTATTTTATCTTTTTCTTTTTCTTTTCCTTTATTTTTCCTTTTTATTTTCTTTTTTAATTTCTTTTTAAAGAAGTTTAATAAACTTAACGTAATGTTCCGCAGCATGGGTGAAAATTTTTAAAACCCTTTCTCTTTCATTGTACAGAGAGAGCATTAACTTTGCAACTACCGATATTAGACAAGAAAGTTCCTTACCACATGGGCCACGTGACCAGAGAATTTCCACAATCACGTGACACGCCAACATGTCGCCACCTAGTTCTCCTGATTGGAATTCTCCGAGCTTAGCTCTCCTGATAAGAATTCCCTGAGCTTAGCTCTCCTGATAAGAATTCCCTGAGCTTAGCTCTCCTGATAAGAATTCCCTGAGCTTAGCTCTCCTGATAAGAATTCCCTGAGCTTAGCTCTCCTGATAAGAATTCCCTGAGCTTCTCTGCGTGAGGCGCTATCGAAAGTGACAGTAAACAGCGACGTCACAATTCCAAGGGCTGTCATAGTGAATGTGATAGCCAACATGAACGGGAACCACCAGATCCAGGCAGTCAACCACTTCCAAGAATGCATTTAGCTGTCATTGTGAATAAAGGCGTTTTCATTTGTGTATCTCTTCGTAGCAGAAACTACTGTTTGAGCGCGCTTTACCAGTAGTCACGGAGAACGTTTCAGCAAAGCAAGGTTCTATTTTTCCCCTTTTTAAATAAAAGTACACCCTCTTGTGGTGCATTGGGTAGCGGCACTGAACGCTAAATCGGGGAGCTGAGTTCGAATTCCAGCTGAATTCATTGCCTTCACTTACGCGCAAATACCCTTGGGAAAAGGTATTAATCCGTCTCTTCCTTCCAGTTATGGGTTAAATAACAGGACAGATTGGGTTCTATAGCCTTGGTCGGCAACCAGTCTACCGCATAAAGCAATGGAGAATCTTCTACCTAGTCATGGCACTTAACTGACTGACTGAATATAATAGTTGAAAACATGATTAAAAATTCTACTGGACATAAAGTGGGGGGGGTCAGTTTTACATTGTTATGAAGTAATAAACTGATCCCCCACTAATTACTAAATATAATACATCTCTTACCCCTCTAGCTATGAGTCAAATAACAGGACAGATTGGGTTCTACAGCGTAGGCTGGCGACCAGTCTACCGCAGAAAGTAATGGTAACCTACTGCGGGATAATCTTCTGCCCCGTCAGTCATGTCTATTTCGAGATAGGACTATTTGATCCCGTGTGCTTCATCGCTCACCCACGAAAAACATCAGAGCAACTATGGTTGTATTTCCCCTTTTTTATTAATCTATCTAAACTTCTTTATAAATGGAACTTTGTCTGTGTGTGTGTTTGTGTGTGTCCGTTACCTATAGACTCCGAAACGGCTGAACCGATTTTCTTGAAATTTTACACAGTTGTACTATAAGCGTCTGCGAGTGTTCTTAGCTAGGTTTTGTGTCGAGGTACCCCCGATAAATATGGAAAATCGATAATCGAAAAAATCGGGTTACAGAAGGAGTGGTCCGATTTTAATCAGATTTGATACACTCATAGACAAAAACATAAGAAACGATATTCAGACATTTCAAGGTTGCAGTTCTTACAATAGTGCAGAAAATCGATAATATATATATAAAAGGCAAGATGTTTGTGTGTGTGTCTGTTTATCTGTCTGTATGTCCTTTATACAAATCCACAATTTTTGTCCGATTCTCACCAAACTTCACACAAATATTCTTTAGGCTGAGCCTGAGCTCCAGGACCATAGATTAGTTTTAAAGCTTTCATTACACCCGAGCAACGCCGGGCTATACTGTTAGTAATAAATATATACATGTGCTACTCGTGATGAAAAGTATATAGTTATTACTACTATATATGTTTTAAGTTATAGATCTCGTATTTAATATCAAGTACTATTTTATTAACGCCAGCACTCAATGTGCAATATTATACAGAGTGCGATGGGTAAACTGTCACCATTTTATATTTTTCATTTCACACTTGCACGTTGTATTCTCATTTTGCCAATTGCACAGTATAGTCGGATCAGTTGGGCACCGTCTGTGAGAAAAAGAGCATCATGAGGCAAGTCACTCCGCCAGAAATTTGGAAACGGCGTGCTGCACTGCTTGGCATTCGCACCGGAAGCTCCAACCCGAACATTTCAGAGTGTTTGGGTATCGATTTGAGGAGAGTGAAGAGAATTCGCAAAGAATTGGATGAGTCTTACGAAAGTGTTTGCAGTGATCACTAGTGATGACGACGTTATGCCTCCATTCATCTTCCCACAGAACCTCAGATTCAACACGTAGGCATACATCAAGAGCCTTGGGGAGGTAGTGTTGTCCTGGGTCAAGAGGGTGGCTGCTGGAAGACCCTGTGTCTGGCAATAGGACACTGCAACATTCCACATAAGCAGGAGAACCCTGTTATGGCTGTCAGAAAATTTCTGCGACCTCATCACCCCTTACATCTGACCATCTGACTCCCCAGACTCCAATCCCCTTAATTATTATGTATGGGGCGCAGTTGAGCGAGAGACCAACAAAAACCCTGCTGATATCAAAGATGAACTGAAGGCGACGATTAGGACAGCATTCACCAACTTAAATAAGGAGACCATCCAGAAGAGATGCAGGAGATTCCGAAGTCGTCTGGAGGTTCTGGTTAAAACCAATGGCGATTTTACTAAATAAATCTTCTCTTTCGTATTTCATGATATTTTTGTGTAATTTCGGTAAATATATCTGAGATGTTGGTGTTATCTTCATTTTGGCATAACTTAAACAACAGTTTATCCATTGCCTCCCTCCCTTTCTCTCTCACTGTATATATATATATATATATATATATATATATATATATATATATAGTCATCCGCAGACAGATTGTTTTTTAGCCAGGATTGAAACCCGACCGAATTGAGTCTACCTCCGAGATTGCTTGATGTATTACATCAGCCTACGCATTTCAGAAATCAGTGTGCTTTACTTGAAACGTTAAATGGACGACTCATTTTTATTCATTTATGTATGTATGTATGTATGTATGTATGAAAACAATAAATAAAAACTAAAAATACTCGAAGCCATATACATAAAACAATTGAAACCTAAACTGAACAAAATTAACTACGCAATCTCCACAAACATTCTCAAATACCTATAATAGATAACAAAAGTGACTGGTTATCCCAAAGGCTTTCCATATTTAATACTTCTCGCTTCCACTTTCGCGTGGTCATGTGACACGCCACAAGCTGTAGTGCGATTTTCGCTTCCAGCACGCACGCATGTGTTCGCCAATTTTCCATACAAACAAAATAGACGACTATTACTATCGTCGTCGGCGAACTGTTTATTACAGCCAACACAACTGTCATCTTTGATAATGGTTGATGTAAGCCGAAAGCTCACAAAGGATTAAATAAAAACATGTATCAATATTGAGATTTTCTTTCCTCTTTCAACGATAATACTCTTAAGCTTATTAGACGATATGAAAAAAATTTACATAAAATACATCGACAAAATTTCTCTATATTATTTAATGAAACATGCATCACTATATATATATATATATATATATATTGTTTTTCTTTAATCCGAAGTGGAAGAGTAGGAAGGTAAATTCCAAGAACCTGATCCTAATCAATATTAAAAATATATATATATATATATATATATATATATAATATATATGTGTGTGTGTGTGTGTGTGTGTGTGCTGTTTTCACACTTGAGAAAAATTTTACTTTCTATTCTTGTAGAATTGCTACGTTTTACACGTGTATATAAAAATACAATTTTTGGCCACTGAAACCTGTTTTTTAAATTGGAAGGAAATACCACGCGTGGAATTACCAGTCGTTTTCTTCTGCTTCATTGGAAAGGCAACACATTTCGAATGCGATCCATTGATCTTACCGCTAGGATGTCATTTTCTACATGATCTTTCGTAATTCATGAAAAATCAATTTTATTTCTCCCGAATTGAATTGCATATTTGAAATAAAAGCATTAGTTCCAAAATGAAACAATTTTGACAAAAAAGCGAAACATCTTTAAAGAGATTAATGCAATCGTTATTGTCAAAATACGTGCGAAGAACAAAGCAGATAACAAACAAAAGGCTATAATAGTAATAATAAAAAGTAAGGGATAAAGGAAAAGCGATCATGTCAAGAGAATCACATTGAAAAATAAAAGAGAAATTAGACTTTTTTAACGTCTTTTCTTGTTTTAATTGAGCAGCCATTTTTTAGCCCTCATCCTTGTATTACGGAAAACTCTTTGAACATTTTCCCCATAAATCATCAATTTTTTCTTATAGATTTTTATTCTGAGGTTCATTCCATGAATTCATCTAAACACTATGACTCCATTATTAATAATATTTCAAATTATTATCGATACTATTATTCCGCAGTGCTAAGCATCTTGCATCTAAAGTTTGGCGGAAACAAGCATGGAGACTGTCGCAATTCTGAGGTATTATTTTAAATTGAATCTAAAAAACTGCGGCAGCTGCTAATAGATTTTGGTAAACGTGAGGAAATGAAACAATATTTGGTTATGCCATCAAAAGCTACTTTAAACATTTTAAATGTATTGACTCAGAAGGTAATCGGTTATTGATTACGATTATTTAAAACACAAATCAGAAAATAACCCAACTGCCACCACTCAAAAACTTTTAGAAAGGCTGAGATCAAAATGCAAAATAATCCTTCAGTCAGTTAAGTGCCATACGTGATACACGCTTGGGCGATCATGTCTCGAAAGAGACATGACTGACTGGGCAGAAGATTGTCCCGCAGTAGGTTGCCATTGCTTTCTTCGGTAGACTGGTTGCCGACCAAGGCTATAGAACCCAATATGTCCTGTTATTTAGCCCATAACTGGAAGGAATAGACGGATTAATACCTTTCCCAAGGGTATTTGCGCGTAAGTGAATACAATGGATTCCACTGGAATTCGAACTCTGCTCCCCGGTTTCTCATTCCGAGCCGATATCCACTTTCCCATAACGCAACATAAGCCTTAAAATAATACAGGGGAAATCGAGTAAGAAAAATAATTTTCATTTGTCCCCGTAGACTGATTGACGCCTTTCTGTACAATACGAAAGAATAAAGAACTAGATATTTTTGCATACACTTAATATCAAAGTATCATGTTTTTTTTTCTTGTTCATAGGAGCCTTTCTTTATTTTTTTTTTTTTCCAAAAGCATTCAGTTAATAATCTTTGGGCAATATTTTTGTATATATTTACTTTATTCATGTGTCATGTTCCTCAGGACGTGAGTGATCAGAGCTCTCCACAACTTCCTATCCTCTATTTGTAACACCCACACTCTGTTCTGCTATCCATTTAAATGAACTCATTAGATAGTTTACTCCTTCTTTCCCACTGTCTTCACTTCCATCAGTATTTGTGAGTATCAAATTCTCCAAACCATATTTTCTCAGTCTTTTTCTTCTTCTTCTTCTTCTTCATGTACCGTGTCCTTTCAGGACGTAGGTGATCATGGATTTTCACTTGTTCCTATGTCAAGCCCCGCCGAGGCAAAGACCATTCCCGAGAGATATTACGCCAGTCTCACCAACACAAAGACCATTATCGCATGATAGGTACCATATCTATATTTCTGTATGATAGCGAATACTAAACAATCTCCTTAGAGCCGAAGAAGAAACTCGAAGCAACAAAGATGAGGTTCTACAGACAGATGCTGAGAATGTTATGGACCGAACACGTGCGAAACGAAGAACTTCCTAAGAAAATGAAAAATAAAAGAACAGTTATACTTAAAATCAAAAGTAAGCAGTAGAGATTTCTGCGACACATTATGAGGATAGAGGGCTTAGAGAACTTAACACTCAGAGGACATACTGAAAAAGGAGAGAGAGAGAGAGAGAGAGAGAGAAAGAGAGAGAGAAAGAAACGAGTAAGTTACTGCTGTGGATCCCGGGACTGGGACCCGCACAAATAAATGAACAAAGACTAGTAATTGAGATAAAAACTAAGTGTATTAACGTAAGGATACAGACCTGAATGAAGATTAGTAGTCCAGGAATGCGGGTTAGTAAAAAGTATATGTACAAGTCTCTGGATGTGAAGCCGTAGTATATATGTCCGCGTCGGAAGATGACGGGTACTGCATAATAATCTTCTCGATGAGTGGAGCACAGAGCTACTATGAACTTCCGTGTACTGACTGCTAATCTCTCTCTGGACTCTCGTATTCTCCGGTTAACTCTGTGCGGAAACGCGGTATTCGGTATTGATCTGCCCTCCTACTAGAGCAAAATGTGGCACAAGGCTTTTTTTTTTCGTGGATTCTCCGGGTCATATAGCCCAGGCAAAAATATCTGTCTAATTTTGCCCAGTTTTGACTCTACCCTTCGGCGGAGCCACGGACTGGGTTAATGCTCTCCGCCTGAAGGCAGACAGCTGACAGTGTCAATGGAATTACCGCGAGAAAACGCGGTATTCTTCCGTCTCACTTCCATAAGTATACTCTGGACGAGTCCATCTTATGAAAAGGAAGAATGAGTTTTAGTGAATGGATGGTAGAGTGTGAACAAAGAGTGAAGGCAAAGAATCAAACGTTACTTACAGCAGCTACAACAAAGCAGTTGTGGAGAACAATGACCAGAAGGGTCGTGGCACTTAAAAGAAAAGCAAGATATCTTCTTTTTCTTAATCCCCCTCTGTCATGACCTCCTGATTTACTCTATATCAGATACCTTGCTTCCTGAACTCATAATAATACAGGGTGGGACAGAGTAACTTGCTTATTTGGAATAATAAATAAAACAAAAGAAATGCAGATATACATGTAATTCACAGGCAACCTCTCCTGCCTCACATAAGCATGGACCAAGCGATTCTCCCTGAGTGCAATACACTGCGCCTCCTCGGCCTTACCCTCTCTTCTGATCTCAAGTGGAACCGCTACATCGAATCCATAGCTAAATCATTGCTAAGAAGGTTGGGTCACTGTGTCGATCCAGGATGTTCTTTCCGCCTGAATCCATCCTGCATATATACAAGTCTACCATTCGACCCTGCATGTAGTACTGCTGCCATTTATGGTCAGGCGCCCCTGCCGCTCACCTCAGTGTTCTCGACAGGCTCCAAAGGAGAGTTAGTAACGTGATAGGTGCTGACTTGGCGGCTCGACTACAGCCACTTCCCCACCGACGAAATGTGGCCTCCCTTTGTCTGTTCTATAAGTACTTTCATGGCTTCTGCTCAGATGAACTTAAGTCACTGGTGCCTCCTCAACAGGTGTTTACTCGTGCAACCAGAATGGCAACTGGGTCCCACCCATTCACAGTTAGGTTAGCCAAATGCAGACGATAATTCTACTCTTGCAGCTTCTTCTCTCACACTTCCCGCTTGTGGAACTCGCTCACATATTCTTGCTTTCCTGACGGCTACAACCTCCAGAAATTTAAATGCAATGTCAATACTCATCTACTAACCACTTGACTCTAGCCCTTCCCCCACCCCGTATATCCTTCCCTTTCTCTCCGCACATCAGTGGCATTTACGCCTTGCCCGGGGTGAAATGATAAAAAAAATTCTTTAAACAGCATCAATTACAACATTTAAATTTTATGTTTTACAAGCTTTAAAGATGACATCAGTCAGATGGCGTCCATTTTGCTCAATACACTGGGTTAATCGTACTCTGAAGTTTCGGTTCAAATTCGAATAAACAAGTTTCTCTGCCCCACCCTGTACATTCAAAATAGGGTGTGGTGTGCCGGTGAAGTAACAGAAACTGGAATCAGCAAACCAAATTTATTTGTCTGCAAAGCTTTCTGCGTTCACTTTCGTACAAATTCTTTTGGAAAAGATAGAAACCCATTTTTCTCTCCCTTCTCCAGCTCTGGGTTAAATAGCAAGGTAGACTGGGCTATCTTACGTTGAGTTGCAACCAACGTAAGAGAAGTAAACGGAATTAAAAACAAAAAGTAATAGAGTTGCAGCTTAGATCAGAAACCAGGTTCTTTGACAAGGTGCAGTTTCTTTCAGTTAAACGCTTGTGGCTTAAGAATTACACTTCAGCCAGATTGTTACCTACCAGTGAAAAACAAAATAACATTTCTAGCAGTAAACTAGATTTTATTCTTGGGTTGTAACCTGCTACTATAAACAAGCAAAATAGAGATGAGGCATAGGTGAAGGAGGAATGTACAATCATGTGGCTGTCTACCCTGTCCGTTCGCCGAGGATCGATTCGTCCCTTCTGTGTGCCTTTTTGCGGAATGGCCAGTTTTACAGACGACACTTTTCTTTGGCTTGTTATCTTCATCCAAAAAGTAATTAATCTTTTTTCCATGACTTTCCCTCAGTCTGAGCCTCTTGCTCTGTACCTTGATGTTGACTTCACTTTCTGATAACCGTTAATCGAAAGTAAATGTTCCGTATTCAGTTTTTGTGATAAGTTCCGCTATTTTCAAATTAACAAAACCTCAGCTTGCTCATATTGCTAGATCTCCACTAAGTCAAGAAATATTTTTCTTTTCAGGAGATTCAGAATTTGCGTTTGAATATCTTTATAAGATTATCGGCATTGATTTTGAGTTCGCCATTTTGCAAAAGTTCGATTTAAAATTAAAATTAAAAAAATTATTCGTATCTTTTCCTTCTTTTATAAACTTTGTTCCATTATTTTGACTACATTTCTCTTTCTTTTTTTAAGGCTTCATTTCTTCTTGATAAATAGCTTCTACCATTCATTATATTAAATGCTATAAGAGGACTAATACGAATAAAACAACTGACAGTAAGGGATATTAACAGAAGCTGAAAAGGGAAAAGTTATTGCGACAAATACCGAAATACAATACCTTTTTCCCGCCAAAGCGCCTGCTATGAATTATTTAAAAATTCAGCAGGAAAAATGTCCACGTCAAAAACTAAGTAAAAAAAAAAAGAAAAGAAAATCACCTTTGAAGACAATGGTAAAACTTTGCTATAATAAGAAAGGAAAATTCCACAGAAAACTTTTGAAGACAATGGCAGAATTTTCGATAAAAATATAGAAAGCAAATGATTTCCGGTATGAAGAAGAGGGGGGTGTATAAATAGAAGAAAATAAATCAACGACGAAAGAAATGAAAAAAAAAAAATGTCGAATCTATTGAGCAGATCTGGTGAAATGAAAACACTGAAAAATGAAGAACGAATAAATTAATTCAAAGAAAAAAAAGTCATGTCTGCAGAATCGAAAGAAAGAAGAAATCTAAACCAAACGAGGAAAAAAGGTGAATCTGTTTTGAAAAGGCACTGAAGACGACTGTTAATCTTGAAAGAAGGAAAGGTCGAATTCATTTAATATGAGAAGTGTGAGAGATGTAAAAGGTGTGAAAGGTAAAAGTGAGGAGAGGAGGGTCGTTGTAAATGAACACTGAATAATGGAATGTTTTCTTTTTATTTGCGAACTGTCGTGTCGGGAAGAAAAGGTTGTCTTTCAGAGTAGCTAAATCCTATCCGGGGATTCGTAGTCATAAATTTTGTACACGGAAACATCAGTGACAGCGAAAGTACGGGTCGATAAGGATTAGAAAACGGGAAAGTTTGTGTGTGTGTGTGTGTGTGTGTGTGTGTGTGTGTGTGTGTGTGTGAGTATAAGAGAGAGAGAGTGAGAGAGAGAGAGATGGCGAGAGAGTACTAGTGGGTGCATGAGAGAGAGATAAAAAGGAAAATGACTAAAAGCATAGACAAGAAAGAAGAATACAAATTGAACTGAGTTTTATTTCACGGCATATCAACCTCTATGCGTTATTTAATGCCAAAGATGTGGGGTTTTAAGGTATTTTTTAAAATAATGTTCGGTTATAGTGAAATGGTTGATTCAGTCAGATTTTAATTAAAAGTTTTTGTTTTTATTCTTTATTTTAGAATATTCAAAAATATTTTGCTGAGAATAATTTTTTTTCCTTCAAAAATGTGTTATGGTAATAGTTTTTTTCTTCGAAAATGTATTATTGGTAATATTTTTCTATCAAAAATGTACATATTTCTATAAAAGTTTATTTTTAAACTTTCATAGTGTTTTGACCCCACTTTAGGGGTTAACTATTTGTCCATAGCTGGGACCCTAACAGGTGCTACCACTCCGGGTCAGAATGGACCTGAGAACAACAGCAATTAAGAGGTGGTTCCATGCTCCTCACAACTTCCCAATTAGAGGCCTTGCTGCTGGATGCAGTTTACCGTCATGCTCAGGACCATACAAATTGAAAGAAGAAAAAAGTAGATGATGAGGAGTTTATGAAAAGAATGAAAAAAAAAAGAAAAAACGAAAAAGAAGGAAGAAAGGAGTAACAAAGAAAGAAAGGAAGAAGACGAAAACGTTGATAAAGAGAGGGTAAAACAATAGAGTAAACCAAAACATGTAATTGGAATAAAAAGTAATGGGTTGAATATGGAATGAAAATTGTAGATTGCTTATTAAATGTTAAAAAGAACGAAAATGCAAAGAAAAGGGAATTGAAACGAATAAAGAAAAAATCCATAATGAAAACAAAATAACAAGAAGAATTATGAAGTAAAATGAATGAAAATTGGAATGAGAAGTGCTGGATTTGTTATAAGATGTTTGTTATTGCTATTGGCAAAGAAAACTGCAAATACTTAAATACATAAACTTCAGTAAATACAAAATACTCAAATATTCAAATACATAAATCCGCGAAGACACTGTTCAAATTCAGGTCGGGTATCGTCTGCTCGCCTGAAACACCATGGCAACAAATAACTGACAATGTTGAGTATGACATAACGTTTATAAAATTAAAATTGTAGTAAAAAAATTCGGACCTATAAAACTTTTATTTATCAAAGGACAATCTGAAACCTCAAGCTAATAAAAATGATCCCAGTGTGAAAAAAAAAATGATTATAAAAAGGTAAGACAAAATATAAATTTCAGACTTAGGTGAGTCGCAAGTCAGGATGAGCTGAAAACCTGATAGAAAAAGAGAAAGAAAGAAAAGAGAGAAAATGAGAGAAAAATGAACAAGGAAAGGTGTGAAGGGAAAAGAGTAAGTAAATAGGAATTAAGAAAAAAAAAAGAAGAAAAGAATTGATGAAAAAAAGAGAGAAAAACATAACGAGGAAAAAAGGGGACAGGAAGAAAGAATGAAAGATAATAAATGTGTAAGATAGAGAATAACAAACAGACAGACAGGAAAAAACAAACTTTAGCAATTTGAAAAAGAGAAACATATTTTATAAATGGTTTGATAAATGAAAAAGTTTATCTGATACAATAAATGATTGGCGTGAAACAAACGAGCATCATAGACAGCAATTATTACTACATTGAAGTCGATCCACACTGGGGGCACAGAAATTGACATGGTAAACTTTAGAAATTGAACGCGTCGGTTAAGATAATATATTTTAATAAAGCTTAAATGTTTTATCACTAATAGTAATAAGGCGAAGCCAATCAAAAGCTGGGAAACAGACGCTTATCTAAACTTATTTATAAATAAAACTGTCTGTGTGTGTGTGTGTGTGTGTGTGTGTGTGTGTGTGTGTGTGTGTGTGTGTCCGTTACCTATAGATTCCGAAATGGCTGAACAGATTTTCTTGAAAATTTTCACAGTTGTATTGTAAGCGTCTGCTAGTGTTTTTAGCTAGGTTTTGTGCTGAGGTACCCCCGATAAATATCGAAACTCGATAATCGAAAAAATTGAGATATAAAAGGTGTGGTCCGATTTTAATCAAATTTGATACACTCATAGACAAAGACATAAGAAACGATATTCAGAAGTTTCAAGGTTGCAGTTCTTACAATAGTGCAGAAAATCGATAATATATATATATATATATATATATATATATATATATATATAAGGCAAGATGTTTGTGTGTGTGTCTGTTTATTTGCCTGTATATCTATATTTTTTTTTCAGCATTTTTATTTTAGTTTTTACTTCGGGCTTGGCTCTAAGTAGGTATATAATTGTAGTTCTTAGTCTCAGCCATTTACTCAGAGGACTTATTTAGCCTTCAAAATTCAGTTTACAACGAAAAAAACTTATTTGATATCGATTTCCTGTTTAGGATGCGGTTTCCAGTTTTCTCTTTTCCAATCTTCTTTCTTTTCTTTTTTTTTTTCAATTGGAGTAGATAGACTAAACTATCGCCCGGTTCACACTCCACCCACGTCTATTGAACAGGTGTAGAGGCTCACCCCTTGTTTCCTGTTTAGGATGCGGTTTCCGGTTTTCTCTTTTCCAATCTTCTCACTTTTTTTTCAATTGAAGTAGATAGACTAAACTATCGCCCGGTTCACACTCCACCCACATCTATTGAACAGGTAAAGAGGCTCACCCCTTGTTTCCTGTTTGGGATGTGGTTTCCGGTTTTCTCTTTTCCAATCCTTTCACTTTTCTTTATTTTTTCTTTTTCATTTTTTTTTCAATTGGAGTCGATAGACTAAACTATCACCCGGTTCACACTCCACCCACATCTATTGAACAGGTGAAGATGCTCATCCCTTGTTTCCTGTTTAGGATGCGGTTTCCGGTTTTCTATTTTCTAATTTTCACACTTTTCTTTTTTCAATTGAAGTAGATAGACTAAACTATTGCCCGGTTCACACTCCACCCACGTCTATTGAACAGGTGAAGAGGCTCATCCCTTGTTTCCTGTTTAGGATACGGTTTTCTCTTTTCCAATATTCTCATTTTCTTTTTCTTTTTTTTTTTCAATTGGATTAGATAGACTAAACTATCGCCCGGTTCACACTCCACCCACATCTATTGAACAGGTGAAGAGGCTCATCCCTTATTCCCTGTTTAGGATGTGGTTTCCGGCTTTCTCTTTTCCAATCTTTTCACTTTTCTTTTTTTTCTTTTTCATTTTGTCTTTTTTTAATTGGAGTAGATAGTTTAGTCTATCGCCTGGTTCACACTCCACCCACGTCTATTGTACAGGTGTAGAGGCTCATCCCTTGTTTCCTGTTTAGGATGTGGTTTCCGGCTTTCTCTTTCCCAATCTTTTCACTTTTCAGGTGTAGAGGCTCATCCCTTGTTCCCTGTTTAGGATGTGGTTTCCGGCTTTCTCTTTTCCAAATCTTTTCACTCTCACGTAGCCCCCTGCACATCAGTGGCGTTACCGCCTTGCTCGGGGTGATATGATTTATATATATATATAACCAGAGAGACTGAGTTACCCATGGTACCTCCCAAAAATCGCTAAAAAAGAGGATGAAGGGTTATCGTCAAAATATTTGTGTCATAATTAAGAGGAAGGATCAAAGGATTTTTTTAACATAAAAAATGTTTTTTTATTCATTTTAGAATCTTGAAAATTTTAGTTAAAAATCTTGCTTCTGTAGCGTCAATGTAAATTGTACAGGAAATTTAAGAATTTTTTTATTTATTTATTATTGCTTTTTGCGGTGAAAAACAATGATTTGGAAATACTTTCAAAAGTCAAATAATTCTCGGATTTTAATGAAACTTTCAGGAATTATTTATAAATTAAATTATTTTTTAAAATGTTTCTTTTTAGAAAATCTTTGTAAATTCTTTTTAAATTGTGTTATCGCCACTCAGTTGTTTTATGAAATTTCGAGAAATCATTTTTGTATTGTTTAATATTTATATTCGTTATAAGAATAAGTCCTCGGAGTTAAAAAACTACAAATTTTCTAGCAAAGGAAATGACCAGTTGAGCGATTAACTAATGTTAGCTTTCTCTAAAACTTGTTAACAATTATGTAAGTGGCAATAATAATAAGGATAATAATAATAATAACAATAATAATTGAAACTAATCGGTGCATTTCATGGATGAATTATTAGTTATGACGACTCTGACCGTGAATTGCGATATTAATAGAATAAATATAGTGATTGATTCGTCATTGAATGGAAAATTGAGAATGGTTTCCATGAATGGAGAAAAGCTGAATGAATAGGAATGTTGTTAGTATGATTAAAAAAAAAAAAATAGAAGCTGGTCAGTAACTGAAGGCAACAGACGAGTGAATGGCAAATGATTGTTGGTTCCTTACTGGTAATTCAAATAAAGCAGAGAATATGAACTACTAAATTATGAATGAGGCCCGCAGATTGCGAATTTGTGAAGAATTCATGTCTAATTTTTAAACTTTTCTTAAACGTTGCCGCTAATTTTCGTTGTTGAAAGAATGCAGGACTTTCAAGGAATTACGTGTACAATATAATTAGAAAACTTATATTTGTTCATTTATTTAAACTTAGATGTATAGTTAGAAGATCAGAGATCAATATAATATATCTATATTTTATGTATTTTAAGATTTTTTTACGAAGAAGAATATAAATGTTATTAGTTCTGACCTGGAATCACGGCTTCCTGCATTTTCCTGTTGCCGTAAAGTAGTTCCCCTGTTTATTTTCTATAAATACTTTCATGGTAACTGTTCTGATGAACTTTCCTCTATGGTACCAAGAGTTTATAAATTTAAGTGCACTATTAGACTGGCAACAATATCTCATCATTTTGCAATTGAAAGGGCTAAATGTAGCCGTAAGTTCTATGCTAACAGTTTCTTCTTTCACACTTCTCGATTGTGGAAATTTCTTCCGGGTTCTTTCTTCCTAGCCAAATTCAATCTTCAAAAATTTAAGTGCAATGTAAATCGTTATCTTCTGTTTTTTAAACCTGTCCTTTGATTGTTCTCTCTTATTAAGAGTGTTTTTTTTTAATATTTTCTCACGGTCAATAATCACTTGAGTCTTAGTGGCTTTATTGCCTTGCTAGGGGTGAAATGATTTTAACAAAATTGCAATGCTTAAGTTGTTTTTTATAATATAACTTTAATTTTATTAATGTTCTGTCAGTCTATACTGAACATTGTAATTCCAAAAACTGCTGGCCTTGCAGATGTTATTTTTACAGAATTACCCTTCTGGTCGACTGGTTTGTGGAAAAATACAATCACTGTTATATATATATATATATATATATATATATATATATATATATATATATATATATATATATATATATATATATATTGTAATTTTGTTATTACAATGATTTATAATAGCATAATATCACTACACGAAAGTTTTCATGTTTCAGAATAAAACTGTTCCTCTTCCGGTGATATGTTAAAACAAATGCTGAAAATGATTTATTTTTGAAAATATAAGATGAATTTATGGTTATTTAGAAAAATAGAAAGTGGTAGTTGGAGGAAATGCACTTAGGTGTGTCAAAATTGTTCAATCAAAAATGAGAATTATGTAACCAATCGAGATTTAATATTTGGGTTATGAAAGGGGGCAGGATGGCTTGGATCGAGACACTTTTTAATTTTAATGGTATATTGCACTTAACTTCATTTAAAAACAACATGTATCAAAACCAAACATCCCTTTTTGTGTATTTTTGGAAGTTAAAGAACACAAACAAAACCCCTAAAGTAAAATGAAAAATTCTGGAAAAACAAGAATCTGTAAGTCGTTCTACGACCTCTGCCCTTTGTGCCTGAGTGAAACGCTAAAGATTTTAAGGTTCCCTAAAAATGGTGAACTATTGAACCGTAGAGATGAATTGACTGTTTTATGTAAACATCAAAAATATTTTTTGTTAAAATTTAATTAATCATAAGGTGTCATTTATAACTTATGCTCAAATATAACTTAAAAATTAAAATTAAATTTACTAAAATAAATGGTCCATAAAATACTAGTTGTTTTTCTCAACTACAATATACCTTGGTATACTAGAATTATTCAGTTCAAATTCCAACCTAAAAAAGTTCCAGCCCCTTAAAAAAATAAAAAATAAAAAAATCTTTAAATTTTATGAATTGCAATGTTTCATTGATAGCTTACGCTCCAATATAACTTTAAAATTATTTTACCAAAACAAATGATCTACACAGTACTTAATTTGTTAATCTATAATATACCTTAGTATACCATTATTATTAAAATCATGATTCTAAACACAAAAAAAAACCTTGAATTTCAGCCTACCATAAAAGATTGCTGTCTGCCCATTTAAATAATCTATGTTCCCACAATGTATTTTACACAGACAAATTAATTCTATTTTAATTTTTAAAAATTACAATGTTTCATTTATAACTTATACTCTAACATAAATAAAATAATGAAAATTATTTTAATAAAATAAATGACCCACACAATAGTTAATTGTTGTTCTTAATACAATATGACTAAACATACCATCATTATTTTATCCTAATTCTGACCTAAACATTCTATTCTCTTTCCTCATACATAGCAGTAAAAAAAAAATCTATTGTTCAATAAAAAAATCCTAAAATCCAACCTCCTGTTAAAATTATTTTCTACCCATTTAAAAAATCTAAGGTCCCACAATGTATTTTATCCAAACAAAATTAAAAAGTGACATGTCTAGATCTAGGCCATCCTACCCGCTTTCATAGCCCAAATATCAAATATCCATGGTTACATAATTTTCATTTTTGATTGAACAATTTTGACACACCTAAATGCATTTCCTCCAACTATCACTTTCTAATTTTCTAAATAATTATATGAATTCATCTTATATTTTCAAAAATAAATTTTTTTCACCATTTATTTTAACATATCACCTGAAGAGAGACAGTTTTGTTCTGAAACATGAAAATTTTTGTGTAGTCATATTATGCTTTTATAAACCATTGTAATAAAAGACATAATATAATCCTCTACTCTGTATTGAGCACTCTTTATAAAAGTAAATGCTTGAACAGTGGGTTCTTTCACTTTATTAATATATATATATATATTTTGACGGAAAAAGGGTGGGACCATGATGCCAATCTACTAGCACGAGTAAATACATGTTTGTTTTTTTTGTTTTGTTTTTTAATTAATCATATCGCCCCAAGCAAGGCATTTTACTGCCACCGTTTTCAGGGGGTTACATAGGAGGAAAATTATGAGAAAGAGTGACAGGTTATGGGGGGGTGTCAGGGAGTAAGAGGAGGATGAGAATACTGATGAGAAAGTGGAGTGGAGGTAGAAAGGAGCACGAGAGAGAGAGAGAGAGAGAGAGAGAGGATTCAGATTAGTGAGATAGGAGATGACTATTGACTTTACATTTAAAATCTTAGAGATTGTAGCTGTCGGGGAAGCAAGTAAATGGAATTCCACAGACGGGAAGTGCGAGAAAAGAAGCTGATGGGGTAGAATTTGTGTTTTACAATTCATTGGTTTCACAGTAAAAGAGTGGGACCTAGTTGCTAATCTTGTGGCTCGAGTAAATTCATATATAAGGGGCACCAGTGAGCTAAGTTTATCGGAGCAGAAGCCTTTAAATATTTGTAGAAAAGACACAAGGAAGCCACATTGCACCGGTGAGAAAGTGATTGTATTTGAGCTGCCAAGTCGGGATCTATCACATTCAAGATTCTCCGTTGGATTTTATCAAGGACCCCTAGGTGGGTAGCAGGAGCACCCGACCAGATATGGCAGCAGCATTCAATGCACGGGCGGATGGTAGGTTTATATATTATATATTTATCTGGTCGAGGAACAAGGGAAAGAACCTCGTCAGAGTAAGTGCCATGAAAATCCTTGTAGAAAAGACAGATTTAACAACACGTAGGTGAGAAAGTAATTGAAGGCGGTCGGTCAATCATGATCAGTTATATTGCAGATCCCCATCTGAAAATTTTCGAGAACATCATGATGAATAGCGGAAGCAATCCACCAGATATAGCAACAATATTCAATGCACGGACGAATTGTAGATTTATAATTGGACAAGATAGAAAAGATGAGAAAAACTTCCTGGCCCGACACAATGAACCAAACGCCCTAGCAGTAGATGCAACTATGGATTCAATGTAGTCATTCCACATGAGGTCGATTGAGAGAGTGAGGCCAAGGAGGCGCAATGCGTACGCTCTAAGAGACTAGCGTTATCTGTTCTAATTGTAGGCAACAAAAAATGTTCTATGATGGTTAAAGCTTCGTTTGGAGGCATTAAAATTTACTAACCATTTCCTACGCCATTCAACCACACATTGGAGGTCTTTTTGTAGTGAAACAGCCAGGTTTATTTTGTCAGCTTGGCTTCTTAGGCAATGTTATGAAGATCGACTTGCTTAGGTCGTCTGGTATTGCACCACTATTAGAAATTTCATTTATTATTTCTGTAATTTTTTCTACGCCGAAATCTTCCAGGCCTATAAGCAATTCTATTAAAATGCCGTCTGGTCCAGCTGCTTTGTTTCTATTCATTTTAGCCACTGCAGCTTCCACTTCTACTTTAATATATATCCGGTCTGTCCTCATCTTTGTGTATTATCGGTTGTTCACGCTTGTCGGGGAAAGGATCTGTTACATATTCTTCCCATAGCTGGAGTATTTCTTCTTTCTCAAATATGATCGTTCCATCCTTGGATTTAATACATCCTGTTGAGGAGCAGGTTTTTTGTCCTGTCAGTTCTCTTATTTCTTTATGCATGTCTGCTTTATTTATCTTGCGCAATCTCTCTACTTCTGCTCATTTGTTGTTGAGCCATTCTTATTTAGCCTGTTTACATTTGATTCTTATTTCCCTGTGTATATTCCTGTATTCCATACCATGTCTTGGCATCTGATTAATGAATATGCCTACACCTTGGTTCCCCCTCACAGTAATATGATTGGCTAGTGTCAGCCATAAATACAGACTAAGGCGGGGACACCTAGGACTACGCCTATTGCATAAGCCTACGCCTAAGCATACGACTATGACGAGTACCGGTTCAATTCCGGCTACTTGCTAGATTGTCCTACCCGGTTACATTTGCCAAAACCACTTAGTTACTTCGAATAGTATATATATATATATTTCCCTTTCCGGGACATAGCATCATTTTCTGTCTCCTTTGCATCATGTCGAGGATCTCTTCAGTCATCTACTCGCTTTTTTCTTCTGCGTCTGATTTCCTTTGGGGCCATGTTGTTTGCTGATGTCACTAGCGCTCCCTTTAGTGAATCCCATTTCGAGTTTCTTTTTCCAGTTTGTTCTTCGTATTTGTTTCTCACGCTGTTAGTGTATTCTTTCTGCAGGTTGAGCTCATTCACGAGCGTGTTGTATTGCAGTCTTGGTGCTGCACTAGGCTTCTTTATTCTCCTGAGTTTCACTCTTAGTTTGCAGATGACTGGGCGGTGGTCGCTTTCACAGTCGGCACTTGGATAGTTTTTGCATTGAACAACTGCATTTCTGAATCTCCTGTTTATGGCTATGTAGTCTGTTATATCCATAAAACACTCTTCCCTTTCTAGTTATCATGTTACACAGAAACAATAGTGAACTGAACTTTGACGCTTACAGGAAAGCCACTAACAAAAACGACCTGATCAACTTATATTCAAACCACTCCCATAAAATGAAATCTGGTATAGTTATGTTTCTACTTAATAGTATTAAGAATTTGCAGCGCCCATACCTATCTAAAGAAGAAACACACATGCAAAACACATTAAAAAATCTATCTTTCATACTTAACGCAAAGACAAATGTACAAAAAATACGAGTACAAAAAAACAAAAAATCAAAACAAAAACAACAAAAAAATAACAACATTATCCACAACTAGCAGTATAGCCCGGCGTTGCTCGGGTGTAATGGAAGCTTCAAAACTAATCCATGGTCCTGGAAAATCGGACCACTCCTTCTATAACCCGATTTTTTGTATTATCGATTTTCGATATTTACCGTGGGTACCTCGACACAAAACCTAGCTAAGAACACTCGCAGACGCTTATAGTATAGCTGTGTAAATTTTCAAGAAAATCTGTTCAGCCGTTTTGAAGTCTATAGGTAACGGATACACACACACACACACACACACACAGACAAAGTTCCATTTATAAATAAATTTAGATAATAAATTAAACAAAAACAGATGCATAATACTATCTACCAACGCCATAACATCCACAATTCAAAACAATTTATCGCATCTAAAAAAAAAAAAAATCCCGATAGTTACAATCACTTCCAAAACCGTTTTGGATATAATCAGAATTACCCATAATGACAATAATTCAGACGCAGGCATATATAAAATAAATTACCAAATCTGTTCCTTGCAATATATTCGGGAAACGTGCAGAAATGAAAAAAAAAAACAAAAAAACATATCAATAAACGCAAAAGTAAGCTCATAAATACGATATCAAATGCACGAGTCATACACAGAAATAAATTCGACCACAATTTTGATCGAAAAATGCCGTACTCATCAAAAGAGAAAGTAATTTACTCAGAAGGAAAATTCTCGACAGTATCGCCATCGAATATTATCAAAATATCAATTTACGCCTAAGCTGTTTCCCAATCTAGCATTTTCTGAAAGAATTACTACTTTCCTAAACCAATATGCACAACAGATATGTTGAAAATCCAAAGAAAACGGTTTAATTCATCACTTCAACTTTAAATGTGTACAGCGAAAACGTCCATTTCATTCCATAACAACCAAATTACAATCAGAACAATATATATATATATATATATATATATATATATATATATATATATATATATATATTCTAGAAAACTTTTGGATATTCTACAAATCAATGGGTAATAAATATTTCGCAGCTAAGCAAAGTAGCCGCTCCTCAGACCCCAAACCAGACAACAGTTAATGTTTAAAATCACCCAGAAAATCGTCACATACAGACGCTCACGTGCCCAGACCGAGAAAAGATATTTATAACGGCAATTTACAAAAACTTTTCCTTACTCATTCAAAAAATAAAAATAAAAATATAGAAAAAAATTTTAAAAGGAAAAAGAGAAAGAAAAAGAGAACGAAAAGTATAAGGAAAATGACGATTCATATATATATATATATATATATATATATATATATATATATATGAATCGTCATTTTTCCTTCGAAAAAAAAAATATATATATATATGAACCGTCATTTTTTCGAAACGAGTATAGCGATCAGTTTACATATATATATATATACATATATATATGTAAACTTATCGCTATACTCTTTTCGAAAAACCCTCCGAGTACATACGCGGAAGGTAAAAATGGTAATAAAAAAAGAACGAGCTAAGCACTTGAACATCAGTCAAAGTACGTAGCCCAAAGAAAAAAAGCCCTAGACGAGTAACCTAAAACAAAAAGTGCTCAGTACGCAAGGCGAGCAAACTAAGTAAATAGCTAACCTAAAGAACCAACGAACCTACCTCTTTATCCAACCTTCCCTGAAGATCCGTTAGGTGAAACCTTGGTAGGTTCGTTGGCTCTTTAGGTTAGCTATTTGCTACATATATATATATATATATATATATATATATATATATATATATATATATATATATGAATATTATTCGCTCATTTTACTTTTCCCCAGACTTGTGCTTTTCATGGTTTGAGTGACCTTCAATCACCTGATGACCATTCATGAACGTTCTCAAACCTGAAAGCTTTGATAAACCAATGACATCCTCGCCTCTGTATATATAAACACGTGCCGCATAATAAATCCTATATTGGCTTGAGAAAGCCCATCAGAGGACGAAATGCGTCTGATAAGTACAGTTTATCTTCTTGTCTCTTGATACACACACACACCCACACACATATATATATATATGTGTGTGTGTGTGTGTGTGTACGTGCACGTATGGATTGGGTGTATATGAGCAGCAGTTTTCGTTTATGCAATTTTCATTAGAAACAACCGAATGTTTTTATCGATCCTTTCTGGTTAAGGAAATTATTCTTAATTAGTGTTTCATGTTTTTTAGTTCACTGAAGAATATTGTGTGTATAGAGGAGATTAAATGTGTTGCATTTATTAAATATTTATTACGAGGACTGTTTTGGATATGTGTGGTCATTCATTGGTGTAATTAAGTAGACACGGTTTATGTTGGTTAGTTTATATTTATTGTTCGGACTATTTTCCTCATCTTTACTGCCACGTTTACCACTTTTCGGCCCTTGTGCGCTCCGGCCTTCTTCAGATACTAGGAATTTTGAACCAAACCCTTTATCTAAATTTCTAGCATCTGAAGAAGGCCAGAGCATACAACGGCCAAAACGTCGTAAATAAGGCAGTAAAAATGAGGACAACAGTCTGAAAAAAGTAAATAGTGTAAGTATTACCTCATCTCAGAAATATATATATATATATATAAATATATATATATATATATATATATATATACTGTAATGGTTGTTACAATGTTTTTAAATTCATAGTATCACTACACAAAAAAAATTTCTCATGTTTCGAAGCCAGCCCATTATGTTTTGGCTTCATCCTCAGGTGATTTTTTTAGAAATAAGAATTATCCAGTTGAAAAGACCGTTTATTTGCGTTGGATTTGTCATTTTTGGGTGTTAGAGGGGTTGGTCTGTATTTTGAGTTCCGTTGACCTTTTTACTGGTCTTAGGGTTAAGTGTTTGTTTTTGGCAGAGTTCATGATAGGTTAATCTATTAATCTTGAAAGGGCTGGTGCTGCTGGTGCCTAGCTTGTTTGGTTTAGGGGTTGGTAGGTGTTGTTTTGTTTTGGGGTTGGTTTCTCCTTAATTTAATGTATGTTATTTTATATTGGGGTGTGTGATTTTTCTTCGTTGACCTTTTTACTGGTTGTTTTTTACAAAAAACAAAAAAATAAAAAAAACAAAATAAATAATATATATTGTTTAAAATGCACTAAATTAATGAGTTGAAATTAATGAATTGAAAGTGCTCAATATGAAGACAGAGCGTATGTAGATAAAGATAATGAAAGCCTGGGAATCAGCATGACATGATGACTGTCAGGCTCCTGTTGCCGAGAGATGTTCAGTGTATATGACTATAAAGATTATTTCAGTGAACACATTTATCTGAGTAGACATTCTCTTGTTTTGTCTATGCTAGTGGACATTAATTTCACTGTTTGAAAAAAAAAACTTATGTCTACACAAATGCATATATCTCTTAAAATAGATTTTACTTAAGTAATAATATCGGATTAAACCCCAATTATATATATATATAACTTAATGCTGTCGAAAGCTTGAGTTTGGACCTGAAAAACTTGTTACTCGCCTAAAAATTCACTCACGAACCAGCTGTTCCTTCTTGAAGCGTACAATGATTGTCCCATCAAAGATATAGTGTTACTGATTATATATAGATCATGTTTAAATTAGATTTAAATTAGACCAGTAAACAGTTACATTAGAAAGTGTTCATGAAGAGAAATGAAGATTTAAGATGTTGAAGCTGGGAAGACCAGCCAATTACGTTTCTATGGTTTCGATATTTTTGGTTTCGTCAGGAGATTTATTACTACATGAGAATTTGCCACTGTATATTCAGATCTATCGGAGGATGAGAGTAACATCATAATGAATGCAAAAAATCTGTTTTCATTCATTATAAAAAACAGTTGGCAAAACTAATTCCAAGGAAAACTTTGATATAACAATGGGATCTTTAGAAACTGCCGAGTATTCAAATCTGGTTGGATTATTTGTGCTATTTAATCTTACGGCTCATCTAAACTTATTTATGAATGGAACTTTGTATGTGTGTGTGTGTGTGTGTGTGTCCGTTACCTATAGACTCCGAAACGGCTCAACCGATTTTCTTGAAAATTTACACAGTTGCGAGTGTTTTTAGCTAGGTTTTGTGTCGAGGTACCCCCGATAAATATCGAAATTCGATAATCGAAAAAATCGGGTTATAGAAGAAGTGGTCCGATTTTAATCAAATTTGATACACTCATAGACAAAGACATAAGAAACGATATTCAGAAGTTTCAAGGTTGCAGTTCTTACAATAGTGCAGAAAATATAATATATATATATATATAAGGCAAGATGTTTGTGTGTGTGTCTGTTTATCTGCCTGTATGCCTGTATTTTTCATCCCTTTTATTTTAGTTTTTGCTTCGGGTTTGGCTCTAAGTAGGTATAATTGTCGTTCTTAGTCTCAGCCATGATATCATTTACATAGAGAACTTAATTAGCCTTCAAAATTCAGTTTACGACAAAACAAAATATTTTTTGATATCGATACCAGGAAATCAAAATTTGACTTACATCCATTCATTTTTCTTTCAGTCTACGGTTTCGCTTTAACTGGAAACAACTATTGCTTTTTAGTCTTTCGTGCCAACGTCTAAAGAGTCTGTGCTCCAAGACCATGAATTAGTTTTAAAGCTTTCATTATACCCAAGCAACGCCGGGCTATACTGCTAGTAATGATATAAATACAGAAGATATTGGATTATACAGGGATGGTGGCCTTATGATAGTGAGGAATTTCACAAATTTTAAAATTGATAAAATTAGAAACATAAAATTAGAAAGTTAATATACAGAGACTTTAAAAACCTTAACTAGAAAGTAATTATTAACACAAATATAAAACAGTAGATTTCCTCGATGTGACTTTAGATTTAGAAAGAGAGGTTATTAAGACATAATAATAACCTCTCTGAAGATGGCTCATGTGAGCCGAAAAATTAGAACCAAATTAATAAAAAATTATCCAAATGTTGGAGAATGTTTGTCTTTATTTTCAACTGAAATTAAATCCAAAATACGATTTTTAGAACGGCTCATGATTAAATATAATAGACATTCATTGTCTCTTATATTTAACAGTATATGTTTAGAAAATTATTTGTTGCCTCGATACACTATATGTATATATATTCCAAATGCTAAACAAAAGAGTGGTTGATCTATATATTTATCTATCCGTATGTAACTATCTACATGTATTTATCTATCTGCATCTTTAATACAAGTTTAATTGCACAAGACTGACGAGCTATTTTTATTCAGATGTTTATTATTTATATCCTGTTTACATCGAGCATCTTCTGAGCTTTATGAATAAAAATTTTCCAAAATGAATGACAAAAATAATGCACAAAGGTGGCTAACATTTTAACATTCATCTATATTTTTCCATAGCTATCAATCTATTTCGGCCTTTCTATATCACTGTGGGAGAACTTATGTGCTAGATAACGACAGATATGGGCAAATTGAGACAGACAGACAAATATCATGAAATTGAGACAGACAGACTGGCACATATCAACAAATTGAGACTGATAATGTATTTGGAATAGTAACTAAGGAAGTAAAAACAACAATGCAACTATGTATACAATTCACACTATACATAAGTAGGTCTCCAGACGTTTAATCCAGGATTATATATAGCGAACAATTCCTTACAAGAAGAATGGCAAATTATTGATTATTTCTTTCTGAACCCAGAGACAAATGCATCTATTTAAATAGTGGTTCCGGAACGTCAAGCGCTTTTTTTTTCTGTTTTTCTTGTTCGATTCTTTACTTAAAAAACAAAAAACAAAAAAACAACAACATTATTTGTAATATAGCGACTGTGAAGTGTCAGACGTGCGCAATCAAAAATTGATCTTGTACCAAGGGAGTGCCGGTAAAAAGTGAAACGCTGTTTAGATCTAAAAGGGAAAAGAAGTTGGAGAGATACATAACCCTACGTCCGGAAAGAACAAAACAAAGAAAAGATGATAGCGATGATCAAAATTTTTCTGCAACAAAACTTGGGTCAACATATGTCTATATTTCCGAGATGTAACTATTTACACCATTTACATTGTTGTGGCTGTTTTCCTAATCTTTATTGTCATATTCACGACGTTTCATCTGTTGTATGCTGCGGCCTTCTTCAGGATCTGTCTATATTTCTGAGATGAAGTATTGTAACTATTTGCACTATTTACATTGTTGGGTTTGTTGTCCTCATCTTTATTGACATATTTACAACGTTTTGACTGCTGCACGCTTCGGCCTTCTTCAGGATCTGTCTATATTTCTGTTGTGGCGGACCTACCCATTAACATGGTAATGGATTAACCCGACTTGCACATATATACCATATGAATAGTAGCCATGAGGAACACCAGTCTGGTACGAGTCAGACAATCGTAGAGTGACTGTGATATCCAACACCGCTCGCTCGTCAGCTAGACGAACAAGCTGGTGTCTTGTACCTTTACCGTATTTTGTAATACAAATTGTTTACACTAATCCCGTGTTCTTGTTTTCATTTGTGACCCCTTAAACAGGGTTACAACAATTTCTGAGATAAGGGATTGTCACTATTTACGCAATTTACATTGTTGGGGATGTTTACCTCATCTTTACTACCATATTCACAAAGTTTCGTCTGTTTACGCCCTGGACTTCCTCAGGATCTATCTTTATTTCTGAGAAAAGGTATTTTACCTATGACAATAAAGTTGAGGACAACAATCCGAACAATGTCACTAAGAACACATTATCATGTTTATAAAAGCTTTGGTATATTTATCCAAAAGTGATTTGATCCAAACAGTTGTGAGTTCAATACCTGGTCACAGCAGACGGAGGAAAAACTTGGGAAGTTAAATCACTAAGGGAAATTAACTGAAAAATAAATATCCAAAGGTATGGTACTTGAAATTAAAACAATCTATCACCGTTGGCTGAAAGGGTTTGGTTTAAAATTCCAACGTATATCGCCCGAAAAAGGCCGGAGCGTACAACGCCCAAAACGTCGTGAATATGGCAATAAAGATGAGGACAACAGCCGGAACAATGTAAATTGAGTAAACGCTCATCCCGTATGAATATCTAAATAAAACCTTGGAAATTATGTGCACGGGTTGATTGTCGTTCCGATTCATGTCTTCCCTTACGTTAAACTCGCTACAACCTACTGTAAACTTTCTATTTCTGAAAGAAAATGTGACGACCGATGAAAGTAGATACTTAACAGTGTAAAACGCAAAAGATCATGAGAGCAAGAAAAAATGATTATCATTTATCGTACGAAATGCCAGTCTCACCACAAACAAGGTGATGCTGTTTCTATAGGAAGATTCAAAAGAGGTCCTCTGAACTCTTTTCAGCAAACGAAAATGTTGTGGGACCTCCCCTATGTATATGATAATGGACTCGACTGAGTATACATATACTCCTGCCATAGAGAGAACAGCAGTTGCTGCCATAGAGTTGAGAGAGAGAGAGAGAGAGAGTAATCGTAGAGATCCGTTAGAGTTACCGGTTAGTACCGGAACTGATACGTAAGTTACCGAGAGATACCGAAATTACCCAGAGACTACCGCATCAGAAATCAGACTAGCTCTGAGCTCCACACAGCTAGAATAATATACACGGATATACTATTTCCAATGACTTCACTTCAAGACTTGTATATATTTATTTCTTACTAATAGTATTCCTGGATTTACTAACCTACGTTCAAATTTGTATATTACGTTCAATATAAACTACTTTTCTATCTCAATATCTGTTTTGTTGTTCATTATTTTGTGCGGTTCCTCAACCGGAATCCATAACAGAAAACATTAACACCAAAAAGTAAAGCACCTAATTAGACCAACTGGGGGGCGGGGATCAAAGAAAAATGACCCACATTAACAAAAAAATGATAACGGTGTGTTTAATTGATTCTTTTTTATTTACCGTGTCCCATCAGGATGTGGGCGATCGTGGCCCTCCACTACTTCTTGTTCTTTATAGTTTTTAATAAATTTTGTCTTTTTGTTGTTGTTGTTCTTCTATGTGCCCTGTCCCTTCAGGACGTAGGCAATCATGGTTCTCCACGTCTCCCTATCCCTTGTGGCTCTTAGTATGTTTGCTCCTGTTACTCCTGGTAACCCCCGTTCCGTCATTCACCTGATCAGGCCCTGCAAATATGTTATACGCTGCCTTCCTCTGTCTCTCTTTCCTTCTATCTGGCCAGTCAGTATCAGGTTCTCCAAGCTCTCCTTCCTCATTGCGTGTCCCAGGAACTTCAGTTGTCTCTTCCTGATGCTCAGTATCAATTTCCTCTTTGTTGCCATTCTTTCCAACACCTCGTCGTTGCTTGCATGCTCAGTCCACGATATCCGCAGCATCCTTCTGTAGAACCACATTTCAGCCGCTTCCAGTTTTGTCCTCATTTTCGATGATATTGTCTGGCATTCACTGCCGTATTGAAGAACTGACATCACATAGCAATCCAGCACTCTTTTCTTTGTTTCTAGTGAAATTTTCCTGTGTGTTAGTACTTTACTCAGCTTCTGGAACGCGTCCTTTGCCATGCCAATTCGCCTTCGGATCTCGGTGTCGCACTTTCCATCTCCTGTTAGAACACTTCCTAGGTATTTAAATTTTTGTACTTGCTTGATTCTGGTATCCCCCACCTGTATTTGGCATTTTCGGTTGCACCTTTTGCTGATGACCATGCATTAAGTTTTCTTAAAGTATATTTGTAGTTCTTTTTGTCACTTTCCACCGCTACCTTCTGTAGAAGGTCTTGTAGTTTCCTTTCCGTGTCTGCAATCAGCACTGTATCATCTGCATACCTTATGTTGTTCAAGTTGTGGCCTCCGATAACAAATCCTAGCGTGTGATCTAGGGTCCTCAAACTTTATTCCGCCATACATTTACTCGGGCTCATTAAATAGGTTATGCGTTGTCTTCCTCTGTTACTCTTGCCTTCAATCTTTCCTGCGAGTATCAGTTTCTCTAAGCCAACTTTCCTCATTATGTTCTCGAAGTTTCTCTAATAATACTTTCAAGCTATATCATAAAATACTGAGTTTCCTATATATATTAATGTTATTTCAAACCATCCCCACCAAGTTATTAAACAAATTTTCTCTAGAGTTTACACTAGAATAAATAAATTATCCTCCAATAGCAAAATAGTTAATGATTATAAAATCATTTATAATAATGCCCTCAAAAAAGTGGGTTTAAACAGGAATTATTCTATAAAGCAACAACAACAATGAAACTGGTATTAATAAGTCTAAATATAAGAAAATAAAAGTTTTCTTTTTTGCCAACTCAGTCAATTATGTGCTATACGTGATACACGCTTTGGGCGATCATGTCTCGAAAAAGACATGACTGACTGGGCAGAAAATTATCCAGCAGTAAGTTGCCATTGCTTTCTTCGGTAGACTGGTTGCCAACCAAGGCTATAGAACCTTATCTGTCCTATTGTTTCACCCATACCTGGAGGGAAGTGACGGATTAATACCTTTCCCAAGGGTATTTGTGCGTAAGTGAATGCGAGAAATTCAACTGGAGTTTGAACTCGGCTCCTCGATTTCTGGTCCCGAGTCGATATCCACTGCACCATTCCAACTATATATATTTGATCAAAATATTTCAGCACTTTGTATCTATTTCAATTTCTTTCCTATGTTCTTGTACTTGTTTGGAATACGAAGATCTAGATAGTGAGAAGACTTGGCATAATAATTTCTAAGACCATTGCCAGTAGGTTTGATCTTTATGGACATCCCAATCCCGTGGCTCTATCAACTTTGTCAGTGCCTGTATTATTTCTATATTCTCTGGTAAAATACCAAACAACGAAAACAATAATATCAAATGAAAATCTATAAAAAAGCAGAGACATTCAAAAGGCAATATATGCATCATATTTATAGAAACCTTAACATTTTCTATTTATGGTTAAATCATTTGTATGAGAACAGAACGTTAAGTCCTAATTAACTCAACCGAAATTTTTTTCCCATTGCCCATTCACGATTTTTTTTTTATTTGGGAAAGATCCCAATATACCATGGATGAATAAAAATGAACATCAGACTCTCATATGAATTTGCCTAATTTGGACAAGACTATTCTTATGAATGAAACAGTGGCGTTACCTTTATTGTCCTTGTTTATTCTGAATGAGAAAGTAATGGCGAACACTCACGGGTTAATAAACAATAACCATCCTCTCTGTTTTTGGGCTTCTCTCGTTTTCTCTCAGTAAAAAATCATGTTTGTACACCCACACAAATAACGGATTGAATTTTAATTCAAAACTGAAACGTTTTCATAAGAAATTACAATTTGTCATGCACACTACAAAAAAGAAAAAATATGAAAGAAACAAAACCGAATAGAAATTGCGTGTTCCGAAGCTTTCCATTTGGCTAAAAAGGAAGAAAAAAACAAAAAAAAAACAATCTTATATCACAATTTTACCTATTACTAATTTTGTAACATCTCATGTTAATACCGATGAAAAAATTCTAAATTTCGGAAGGTTTTGTTATTCAATTAAACCGTTCCAGGCCATTAGGCTAACAGAATTTATTTCCATTCAACAGCCAGCCATTAATTAAGTCTCACGTCACCATGATACTCGAGACCCAACTATATATATATATATATATATATATATATATATATATAGTCATCCGCAGACAAATCTGTTTCGCTATATTACAGCTCATCAGTACGACTTAGACTCCGGCCGCTTCCTAACCCAGGATTGAAACCCGACCGAATTGGCGTCAGTCAGTGATTCTACCTCTACGCCACGAGCGTCCAGTAGAAGAAGGCAGGCTTTTTAGCGCGTATAAACACGCCCAATAGCTAGAGTGCTCCAATTCATTATCGAATAAGCGGTGCGTAAATGCCGGAGTAGCTACTGTTTACAAAGTCTACCACTCTCCCAGAGTGCTCAATAGCAATAATACCTGGTGTTGCGCGGATCAAGGCCCTTCCATTTGCTCGCTCCACTAAGCAGTTTTTTGTTTTTGTTTTTTTGAGAGAGAGATTTGCGCCTACTGCAAAACAATGGAGGTGAAATGCTCCCAATAAAATTAGTTCGATTTACAAGTTCTTTATTTCATATAAATCATATAATAATTTATAACATTTGTTCAATTTTCAGAATATACTATTAAAAATCTAAACATTGCTCACTTTCCCTTAATCTAAAACTATGATCTAAATGCTGAGATCCTTTCCACTTTAAGAGCAGAAAATAGTTTTATCTCATTAACTAAGCAATATCATTATAAAAGTCATTGATAAAATGATCGCGTATTTTTAAAGATTGCAAAAAAAGTACACAATGTAAATGAATACAAATAGAATTATTTTTAAAGTTGAACAGGCATATTAATTTCCTTCATTAAACAAGAAACACTCAGTTGGTTAATATATGACACAGGCTAGCATATCTAAAAAAAAAACACACACATTTAAATGATGTCAGTTTTCTGTAATATTAGCAGATATATGGTTAGAAAACCAAATTACGATAAAATATTTCAAGTTTTGAATGGACACAAAGTCTCATTTTTTTAAATATTCGATTTACATATGCAGGGTCGATGCAAAGATTTCGTGCACTCCAATCTATGACATCCACACCACGAATATACGATACACCTCACATTCTACTACACCTCAATTTTCGTAAAGTAATATTCGTATTTTATACGAATTTTTTTGTAACTTAATTGTGTAGAATAAGGAGTCACATGCAAGATAGGTGAACAATTCAACCAGAAAAATTGAAAATAAATACAATGTATCTAAATACAAATTAGAGACCTGTCATTATAGATAATTCTATCTTAAATAAGTCAAAACTTTTTGTGGTGATTTTTAACATCAACCTGAGATTTTTTCTTGTTAAAAAGTTGAATAATTTTAACGCATTCAACATTGTGAATAAAAAATAGTGAATTTTATATAGTGTCTTTTCCAGACTTTCCCTGAGCAAAACGAATTCGGGATTTGATTGAAAAAAAATCCGCAAAAATTCTTTAACGATAATTTTTTTTTTATAATCATATCGACCCAAGCAAGGCATTTTACTGCCACCGTTTTGCAGAGGATTACACAGGAGGAAAGTTATGAGAAAGAGTGGCATGTTATAGGGAGTGTCAGGGAGTGGGTAAGAGAAGCATGAGAATACTGATGAGAGTAGAGTGGACGGAGAAGAGAGAATGAGAGAGATGTTGGTTAGTGAGATAGAAGATTATTATTGACTTTACATTTAAATTTCTGGAGATTGTAGCTGTCAGGGAAGCAAGTAAACAGAAAGGAATTCCACAGGCGGGAAGTGCGAGTAAAGAAGCTGATGGAGTAGAATTTGAGTTTACAATTTATTGGTTTCACCGTAAAAGGGTGGGACTTAGTTGCTAATCTTGTGGCTCGAGTAAATTTATATATAGGGTGCACCAGTGAGCTAAGTTCATCGGAGCAGCAGCCGTGAAAGTATTTGTAGAAGAGACACAAGAAAGCCACATTGCACCGGTGAGAAAGTGACTGTATCTGAGCTGCCAAGTCGGGATCGATCACATTCCAGATTCTCCGTTGGATTTTGTCAAGGACACGTAGGCGGATAGCAGGAGCACCCGACTAGATATGGCAGCAGTATTCAGTGCTAATATCAAATTGAAATATATAAATTGAAAATATCTATCTGGATTTGTACAAAAAGCATGAGACACGAAAATGATAGATTTCAACAAATATGGATAATCCAAATTCAACAATGGATAATCCAAAGACAAGGATGGGGTACAAGTAGCACGAGATCCAAAGAAATTAAAGAATTTTCTGTTGAAGGATTAACTTGTGTATGCGTTGGATTTATTATTTCATACGACAGGGTTTCTTTTTTATGTCTATAACTAGCAGTATAGCCCGGCGTTGTTCGGGTGTAATGAAAGCTTTAAAACTAATCCATGGTCCTGGAGTTCAGACTCCAGGGACGTTAGCACGAAAGACTAAAAATCAATAGTTGTTTCCAGTTAAAGCGAAACAGTAGACTGAAAGAAAAATGAATGGATGTAAGTCAAATTTTGTTTACCTGGTATCAATATTTTGAAGGCTAAATAAGTCTTCTGAGTAAATGGTATCATGGCTGAGACTATGAACTACAATTATACCTACTTAGAGCCAAACCCGAACCAAAAACTAAAATAAAAGGGCTGAAAAAAAAATACAGACATAGAGGCAGATAAACAGACACACACACAAACATCTTGCCTTTTATGTTTATATATTATCGATTTTCTGCATTATTGTAAGAACTGCAACCTTGAAACTTCTGAATATCGTTTCTTATGTCTTTGTCTATGAGTGTATCAAATTTGATTAAAATCAGACCACTCTATCTATAACCCGATTTTTTCGATTATCGATATTTATCGGGAGTACCTCCACACAAAACCTAGCTAAGAAAACTCGCATACGCTTATAGTACAACTGCGTAAATTTTCAAGAAAATCGGTTGAGCCGTTTCGGAGTCTATAGGTAACGGACACACACACACACACACACACACACACACACAGTTCCATTTATCAATAAGTTTAGATAGATATTTTTAGCTTAATGGTGAGTGTTATATCCCTTACACTTGCACGGATAACGCACATTTCTCTTTAAAATGATTTCTCGAACATTCAAGCCGGTAGACAAAAATATACTAATATAATGTTTAATAAATCAATGGAACGTCTACTCAAATACGAGTATCCACTAAAAATAACGTTTAAACGTTATTTTTAGTGGTACATATCTCAGCATTAGTAGGAAACAAATAAAATGTCCCAAACTATAATTTTGCAGACTCAAGATTATGCAGACGTTACCTGTTAGTGAATGAAATAGTTAAATTGAACTCATTAAAAGATATAATATATTACTTGAAGGTAATATGTGATACCTGTTGATATATGATATCTATGAAACTTTAAATCGAGAAGATAAGTTTTGAGCAGTTAGTTTATATACACTCCTGATCAAAATTTTAAGACCACTTAAAAATCTTTAAAAAGAAATATTTTTTTACGGATAGATTTTAAACTCCTCCCACTTAAGGTTAACAATACTACAATCTAAAAGGTTATGGAAACAAAAAGCTACATTCCAAACATTTTATTTAGAAATTTACATTTTTATAAAATGAGGCGATTCACACATGATCAACAGAAGAAGGCGTGCTCAGAGCCACCAGGGATAGGGAAACGTGGAAGGCCATGATCGCCTACGTACTGAAGGGACAAGGCACATAGAAGAAGAAGATTGTTCTATCTCTTCAACATCAAAATCATTATTTTTAAGCGTTTAAAACAATCTCTGCATACTGTTTCTGACAGAGCATGATCGCCGTAAGCCTCAACAAGTATCCTATGTGCTTCAGATACAGATTTCTTTTGACTAAAGTAGTGCAGTAAAATTCCCCTCAAATACACTTTCTTTGGCCCGAAATTCGACATTTGTTTACCATCACCAACTACGAGCACACAATTCTAGAAACGCCATCTGTTAGAAAACAGCGAGAACCTATTCAAGGTCCTTATACAAGTTTTATTAAAAATGACTGACAAGGTATTGTGGTTATATCCTTGGTATAAGTTGCAAAGCATTTTAGTAATTATTTGTCTGTATTTAATTTCGTCATCATTAATACTTAGGTTAATATGGCATTAAACTTAAATGTTGGATTATCTCATTTTTCGCGGTTATTTCTCGTAAAACAAATATTTTTTCTGAATGTTGTAGTGTTACTTAAACTAAGAACAAAATGATCGTTTTTATGAAACTTGTATAAAAGAGAAATTGCTGTTCAAATTATTAAATTACATGACCCGGCAGTCAATGAGTAACACAACAACATTCAGAAAAAAACTTGTTTTACGACAAATATTAGACGTGTGTGTGTGTGTGTGTGTGTGTGTGTGTGTGTGTGTGTGTGTGTGTGTGTGTTGGACTCTTTCGCCGCGAACGAGAAATGAGGGCTTAGTAAAACAAAGAGGTACTCAACTTTTATGGACACGCATGTGTCTCACGAACCCTGTAGATTTGTTGCAAACTCTTGAACAGATGGAATATGTAGTTAACCCTCTAGGGCCATTCGTATCATATTTGATACAGTATGAAAACAAGCCTTGAAAGAAATATTTTCCTGAAAAATTTTTTAAGAGAAATATTTTATAAATTTCAAATGAAAGCAGTACTGACTGCTCAGTCAATGAATACCAAATGTTTCCTTATAGGGAAATACCAAATGTTTCCTTATAGGGAAATACTGTATCAAATATGATACGAATGGCCCTAGAGGGTTAAGCCATTTTGCATTTCTATTTGCAGACAGTTAATCCCGATGTTCAAGTCATCGTCGCTGAAACCTTTGTATAGATGAGAAGCAGGACAGGCGCCGGCTCCTTCGCTCTGACGCTTCGTTTTCCCAGGCAGGAAAAAAAAAGAAATGTTGCATCGCTTCAGTTTGTCTTTGAAACGCAGGAACTTACCTACTTGTTAGAAGTTGACCAAAGAGGAATTGTTTTGGAAGTCTGCTATCACAAATACGAGAAAGTTTTCCAGTCCAGTCGAATTCAGTTTTCATGTAGATAGCTTCAATTCCTGTCATGTTGCATTTAGTCAAAACTTCATTCATTCTAATGCAATCACTAAGTTTTATATTGCAAATGGCACGTAGACAACGCAGGTGAAAAGCACTGGGTTGATTGATGTCTTGTCGAGAGAGTTCAAAATTCTGTATCATAAGTAGTGACGTCATTACGAGTTGGACATATCAATTTTTATATTTAAAGAAATATCATAAGCATCCCAAAACCTGTGGTAAAGATTATTGAAGATATAATTGACCTTGCCAGCCATACACTCAATTTCTTTGTTCATCTTATCATCCTTGGATACAATAGAGCCAACATAGGGGAAATAGAAATCTTTCGCTCTCTCTCTCTCTATATATATATATACTAGCAGCATAGACCGGCGTTGCTTGGGTGTAATGAAAGCTTTAAAACTAATCCATGGGCCTGGAGCTCAGACTCTTTGAACGTTGGCACGAAAGACTAAAAGGCAATAGTTGTTTCCAGTTAAAGCAAAACTGTAGACTGAAATAAAAATGAATGAATGCAAGTCAAATTTTGATTTCCTGGTATCGCTATCAATTAAGATTTTTCATCGTAAACTGAATTTTGAAGGCTAAATAAGTCCTCTGACTAAATGATATCATGGCTGAGACTAAGAACTACAATTATACCTACTTAGAGCCAAACCCAAAGCAAAAACTAAAATAAAAGGACTGAAAAAATACAAACATACAGGCAGATAAACAGACACACACACACAAACATCTTGCCTTATATATATATATATATATATATATATATATATTATCGATTTTCTGCACTATTGTAAGAACTGCAACCTTGAAACTTCTGAATATCGGTTCTTATGTCTTTGTCTATGAGTGTATCAAATTTGATTAAAATTGGACCACTCCTTCTATAACCCAATTTTTTTCGATTATCGATTTTCGATATTTATAGGGGGTACCTCGACACAAAACCGAGCTAAGAACACTCGAAAACGCTTATAGTACAACTGTGTAAATTTTCAAGAAAATCGGTTCAGTCGTTTTGGAGTCTATAGGTAACGGACACACACACACAGATAAAGTTCCATTCATAAATAAGTTTAGATTAGATATAGTTTTAAGATATATATGCTACATTTATGGGTTAGAGTGCTCATTATCAGGGACAGAGAGTATGTAAATATAAAGGTGGATCTTGATGTCAACATTCAGAATTGATGTAATATATTACCTTGAATGGCAGATGTAATTGACAGGTACATCTGGCCGTGGGTGAGGCTAAAGAACAAAGGTAGTTGACGTATACATCCGGTCGTAGATGACGTCAACAAAGCGACAACTCGAAACAGCAAAAAATACGTAAGAGTTTTAAGAGTATATAAAATCTAGAACTTTTGCCTGAAGACAGAGAACTCCCATTGACTAACGACTCCCGACGGCTCCTTCGAGCGTGTGATCTCTCTTCGACTCCCCTCCTGTTCCACACAAGCGTCACTGACGAAGAATAAAGACATAATATAAACATAATATATATATTATGTTTTATTCTTCATCTGTCGGCAGATGACTGTATATATATATAGTCATCTGCAGACAGATCTGTTTCGCTGAATCACAGCTCATCAGTACGGTTTGATATCCGATTGCTTCTAGCCAAGATTGAAACTCGACCGAATTGACATCAGTCTGCGATTCTACCTCTGAGCTATGGGTGCTCGGTGAAAGAAGGCGGACTTTAGCGTGTTATATACAATATAAACACACGCCAGTAGCTGAGAGTGTTCTCTGATATATATATATATATATATATATATACACACATGTATGTGTGTGTGTGTGTATGTGTGTGTGTGTGTGTGTGTGTGTTCTGCGTTGTTTGTTCAGATCCAGCGACAGTATATAACAATGACGTCTGTTTCGCCCTTAATCGCAATCGTCTGATCATTTAAACGCGTTTAGCATGAAACAGACTGAAAACTTTGGGTGATAACTTCAGTTTCTATTTTATATCTCATCAAAATAATCTCTCTGTCTTTTTATAACGTCATGTTCTGGAATTGTTTTAATTGTATGAAAGGAAGAGGAAGAATTCTACACCCATCTCCATTGTGTGTGTGTGTTTAAGGTTTCCCAAAGCAATGTTCAGAAGGGTGTTTTCATACAACAGTATATCTTTTCGGTCTCCTGCCATTTAAATTACTTTTTCTTAAAGTGTAGCCTTCAAACGTACAAGGTGACAACTATCAGACCGTGGAATTACAGTTTTAACAGGATTCAACAATTTATAATACAATATACCTTTCATTTTTTACAGAACGGAGCAATTTGTTATCTTTTTTCAAAAAAAAAAAGGGATTAGGTTTTGATGTTGATGACGCAAGCTGCTCTTGATTCATTCACGATTCTCGACGCTTCCGATTGTCGTAATGAACTCACTTTTCAAATCCAATGGGGATTTTTCCAACAACTTATTCCTCTTACGTGCTGCGCTCATTCAGGACGTCGGCGAATATGGCTCTCAACAACTTCTTTTGTAGCTCTTAGTAAAGTTTGTCTTTTCGTTCTGCCAGCCATTAACTCTTGCCATCAATATATCCTGTGAGTGTCAGATTCTCCAGGCTCTCTTTCATCCTTATGCCTTCATGTCTTGCAAAAAGCAAAATGCCTGATGCAACACACTGACCACACAGCGAAGTGGATCCCCCCCAAAACAAGTCAAATGACCTTGACAAAAGAGTTCACTGAGTGAAGCCAAACCTTGAGTTCTTGATAATTAATTTTCTTTTTTTTTTTTGGCAAAGATGACAAAAACGATTGCAGTTGTCTAGAAGATAGTGTTTACTAGCACCAAAACCAGAGAGAGCCACAGAAAGCGGACAGAAAGGAAAAGACCCATCACCGCGACGGGAAAGGAAGAAAATCTCGCGAGACTGAGTCCACCCTCACTTCCGCTTTATCTCTACCGCGCTAATCTCCAGAAGAAGGTTATCCCCGAATAAAATTTGTCTACACCTACAATCGTTTTTCATGGTTTTATTTCGTGGGTAACGATCTGAACGAAGGGTTGTTTTTAATTCACAAACGTTTGACTTGAAGAAGCTGCACCCCGAGAAGGAACCTGATGTTTGGTCTGAGTTGCAACGCTACAAAATATGCTGAGAGGAGATGAAATCACTTTCTCTTAAAATGTTCATCGTCATTTGTGATAAAACGGGCCACTTACAAAAAGCATATACCCATACCGAGACGCTGAAAGACTTAGGTCTAGTCACAGCATGACATTTTATAGAGGGGGTGTAGAAGGAATTTACCCAGAAGTTACCTTTAAAATAACCAGCTTTTATCTAGAAACTTGCAACTCGTTTGCTGGAGGAGGTGCGCCTTGAATACAGCGCCCCGTAGGCCTATGAATCTAGGTTACCTAAGGTGGTGATTACAAGTACCCGAGCCACGTTGTCAGGAACGTCAGTCGTTGGTAGGCTTACCTATGGCCGACAAATCGACACCGGCTGGGAAGAGTCGCATCTCGTGAATCTGGTGAAAATCCAAGATCAACTGGAATCTCGAACCTGTTCTGAGACTCTTGATAGCGCCAGCTTCTACAGATGTAGGTACCCGATGGCAAAATGTGGTTAAGTGGAGCGTTGTCGTCCCTCCCACGGTTTTACTGGTCTGAATCAGTGATAGAATTGGGACCACTATTGGAGGAAAAAACTACACAGAAAATCTGAGCCGTCTAAATAGACCCTGAGAGTTCGAATTATTATCAGAGATTCTGCAGGTGAAAATTATCTACTGAGCATTGGTTCTGAATATTATGAGATGTTACTGTTGTTTACGTAGATGGAACATTGTATTCAAAATTCGACTATAGTTTAACATTAATGTTTAAGATCCAAATTTCGAGTATCTACCTTCCAGGAGAAGGTGCGTTGTGATATAGGATGTGCGCTGTGGTACAGTGGATATCGCCTCGGAACGAGAAATCGCAGAGCCGAGTTCGAATTCCAGTTGAATACCTTGCATTCACTTACGCACAAATACCCTTGGGAAAGGTATTAATCCGTCTCTTCCCTCCAGTTATGGGTTAAATAATAGAACAGATTGGTATCTGTAGCCTTGACTGGTAACCAGTCTACCGCAGAAAGCAATGGCAACCTACTGCAGGATAATCTTCTGTCCAGTCAGTCATGTCTCTTTCGAGACATAATCACCCAAAACGTGTATCACATATGGCACTTAACTAACTGACTAAATATAATAGTTGGAATCATGATTAAGGCTTCTACTGAGCATAAAGTGAGGGATCAGCTTTATATTGTTATGAAGTAATAAACTGACCCCCCACTAGTTACTATGTAATCATATAATACATGTCTTCCCCCTTTAGCTATGAGTCAAATGACAGGACAGATTGTATTCTATAGCCTTTGTCGGCATCCAGCAGAAAGCAATGACAACCTACTGTGGGATAATCTTCTACCCAGTCAGTCATGTCTCTTTCAAGACATGATCGTCCGAAGCGTGTATCACGTATGGCACTTAACTGACTGACCTTCCAGGAATTACCTATCCTCAAGATATTTTGCGTTATTTTTTCCACGGTAAAAGTAGCGTATAATGCCATTAGCATGTAGAATAGAAGAAAGGAAATTAAAATAGTTTAACAAAAAGTATTGCATTTCACGAACTTTTTGGGAATTCTTGGAATGGGCATCTATTCAAAGGGCTCTAAATTCGTAAATAAATGTTAATTCTTTAAGTTAAATAATAGTTGTTTATAAATCCGACTATGGCAAAAGTTTGTGCCCGATTCTCACTGTTAATATAAAATGACCGCTGCTTAACACTGACGTCTGTTTTGGTGCCGAGCACTGGTTTGTTGGAGATTGAAATCGTGTATCGTTTAGTTGCGAGTCGGACTTTGTTCAATGTTGACGTTTTGTTTACAAATGAATGCCTTAAAGATGGAGGATAAAATTTTGCACATTCGTCATTTGGAATCAAGAAAAATGGTCAATTTTGGTAAATCCAAATTGTGTCATTTTCCACCACGACAACGCAAGATTGCATAGTGCGAAACATACCTTTTAGAAGATTAAAAAATTAAACGAGAAACCGTCCAACACACATTGTGTTCCCCTGATTTGGCTCCTTCAAATTTTCTTTTGTTCTAGTCCCTACAGAACAATTTAAATGACAAAATATTTGACTGAACAGTCAGTCAAAAAACTACCCTACAACCTTCTTTCAAAAAAAAAAAAATTCATCAGACGAGAATGGAAAGGAATATCAAAATCGTCTCCACATCAAGGAAAAGTTTTCGGCTGGTGTGATCGTTCTATTTTTCATCATTGCCACGAAATTCGCTTCGAAAATTGCACCAATTCTTTAAAAACTGTTCAGAAAAGTATTTTCTCCTTTCCATTTTATATAGTTTTCTTTTCTGAGGACCTTATGTAGTATTATTATGTTTAGTGGAAAAAGGCATATTTCATTTTTAATTGATAATTTACTTACATGTTATTGGCCATCATTTGGCATATAATGCACTTAATTTGTGTAGGCTTACGGCCTGTCACGTTGAATACACTGGTTCTCGCTCGATCACCGAAGTTAAGCAACGTGAGCCTGGTTAGTGACCGCTTGGGAATACCAGGTGCTGTAAGCGTTTATAGATGGATGTGCGTTGTGGTGCAGTGGGTATCGGCTCGGAAAGAGAAATCGGTGAGCCGAATTCGAATTCCAGTTTAATACCCTGCATTAGCTTAAGCACTGGTACTCTTGGGAAAGGTATTAATCCGTTCCTTCCCTCCAGTTATGGGTTAAATAACAAGGGTAGGACTTGGGGACCCTGCCCTTAAAAACAAACCCCAATGAATCTTTAAAACAAATAAGCTAAATCAAAAACGATTTTCAGCATTAAATTACCCAATGAAGGTTGATGTGCTGGTTAAATAAATCAACCAACTAATTTGTGTAATTCATTCATTATTTTCTGTTAATAAATTTATCGTCTGGTTTTGAACACGGCTTTTATCGTCAGTCTTTTGTTTTATGTCCATATAAATTAAATGCTACCTCAAACATTTTTTCACTATTTTTTTCTTACATTTTTTACCAAATTAACAATGCTACATACTTACGCTCACTACATTAATATTTTTCTGTCTTATCACACTTTCATTTTAAATACATAACGAGCAAGTGTAAGTGGATGACAGAATATGAGTAGTAAGGGGAAAATATTTCTCAGGAACACAAATGATAGGAAGTTGTAGAGAGCCATGATCGCTGACGTACTGAAAGAACATGATACGTAAAAGATATATTAGATTATAATTTTACTCTCATACAAGTTTTGCAAACAAATTTTGTAGAATTTCACATAGACATTGAATGTTAATAGGGATTAGAAAGATTGCATAGCATCAAAATATTTGATATCAAAAGCAATAAACTGTCTTAACTTAGGTTCAAACTTTTGAATTACAAGCAGTAGGCACGGCGAGACTAAGTCCATTTATTGACAGCGTTTCTGTTTTTACGCCTCCGACGTCATGAAATCAATTTAACAAAGAGTTCGTGACTAAAAACATGTAGCTGACCAAACATAAAAGAATTACGACGAAGTTTATTGTTCTTGCTGTTTCAATCATGTTTTTTGTTAATGCATTCGCTCAGGGGAGGTAATTAATAGGAACTGGTTATCTTGATGCATTAAATAGCTTGATTCTAATAATGACGATTTTGTTAATGAAATAATTAGAATTCTCTCGATATCGTGAGAAGATTATCCACATTCATTGCCCTTTTTATACAAGAAACGTGACTTTATAGACTTCATTTTGACGCCATCTTTTTAGTTTTTTTTAGTCATTGATTGTCGATACACGAGTCGAAGATGACACAAAAAAGAGAGGAGCATTTATTAGTAGAGGTACTTTGATTTGTAAAAGCACTATGACTATTTTGTATGGAAACTCCCAATTACATGAGTAGACACATATTCAGGTGTAAATCGGTAATAATTTATAAAAAACATCCTTTGAAAATGCAATTGAAAAAGATTCCTAAATTTTAACACTTCGGAATTAGATGTCAGTTCTAATAGTAGGGTGCAGGCCAACTCAACACCGCTGACTGAGTGGAAACACACAACTTTTTTTTATAATCGAATAAAAGTAATTTTTAAGGATTAAAACCTTAACTAGTGCATATTTTTACTTTATTAAAATAAAAAAATATTTACTAATTAAGGTTTTAATCTTTAATAACTTTTTTAAATCGTATCACCCCGAGCAAGGCAGTAATGCCACTGATGTGCAGGGGGCTACATAAGAGTAAAAAGATTAAGTAGAAGAGAGTGAAGAGGAAGACGAACCAGTTAGAAAGGAGCAAGAGAAGGATGGGAATACAGGTGTGATGACAGTTGCAAAGGCGGAGAGAAAGGAAAGGATATACGGGGTGGTGTAAGAGCTAGAGTCAAGTGGTTAATAGATGAGTATTGACATTGCATTTAAATTCCTGCAGGTTGTAGCCGTCAGGAAAGCAAGAATATGGAAGCAAGTTCCACAGGCGGGAAGTACGAGTTATTAGGTTAGAAAATGTTTTTCTGGTTCTAAATTGTCCCAGCGCTCAGTCGGCAGTTTTGAGTTTTGAGTTGAGTTGAGTTGAGTGAAACACATATACACATTTAAAAGGTTAAAAATTCCAGGCACCTGAAGAAGGCCGAAACGTCATTCGTATTCTTTTTTTTAAATTTAAAAAAAAAATTCTTAAAACAGGTTTTCGGCTTTCAGAAAAACGTGACAGTGTTAAATTATTTTTCTTCTGGTCGAAAACTGGGATTGAAATGAACATTGGAATAAGCCAGCGTAAGTGTGTACCAGCGGTGAAATTTGATCTAAAAACAAGTTAGATCGTTATATTTGGGTCATCAGAAAAACAATGGAGGCAAATGAAATAATGATTTTTGATAAAGAGGATTTGGGAGGAGATTGAACATCGAGATGTATTTGTTTACTAATTGTGAAATATGAAACTAGCGTAAGTTGAGTGCCGTTTAGTCAGGGTCACGGAAGAACAATGGAAATGAACGAAGGCATTTTTTGCAAGTAAAAATTAATAGCGATTACTGAGCAAAAGGATCTTTGGAGGTCACATGATTTTTGGCTGTAGCAACTAACACTCGTGATCACTTATGATAAACGTGTGGATGACCTCGCTTATAACCCGCCGATTCCCTATATAAGTATAATGTCGAAGTAATCCAACCGTAAAAGCATACGGTTGTGTGTCATCAGATCTCCCTTATGAGGCAAGAGGTGCTGACAAGAGAGTCGTACGGCGACCGTAAAAGCGCACGGACATGTGTGAGATCGGAACCACCCCTCGCTGAAGCAAGTGTGCGGACGAGTTAAAAATAAGGACTTTGAGAAATATTACCGTCGCAGCAGTCGTATTGAAAAACCGCTAAGTATATGAAACTTTGCGTTCGCCGTTTGTACCAGCACCTTCGCAAGACACGTGGTCCCAGCTATTAATTTGAGTAGAATTGACTCCGTCAGAAGAGTCTGGAGAACATTGTTGAAAAGAGTTATATATAACTTCTGAGAGGATTTAACAACAAATGGACCATACACACACACACTCTCTCTCTGTCTACACTCCAGTGTGTGAGTTGTCATGCTAAAAACTTTTACTTTCTGTAACCTTTTTTCTTTTTTTATTCTTTTCTGTATATAAAAGACATTAACAGTGCAACCATCGAACAGTTGTTTGTTCGGCTTTCTACGGACATTATTATTTTCTTTCTATTTCTTTTTACTGTATTCTAAATGTTTAACACCGGCTCCCTCAGCCGTGTCTACATCTTCAGTCGACCGTGAACGAACAACACGTCTGCTTTCTAGATCTAATAATTACAACGTGGGCAGGAAGCAGATTTAAACCAGTGAGTCGGTTGAATGAACCTGCGGATTCTAAAGGGCCTGTGGCCAACCCCTTGAGTTCGGTTAAGATCGAATAGACACCTCAACCCGAAGAGGAGGATTCCAAAGGTTGAGGGGCCAGACTGGAAGAGTTAGGTCTGGTGCACGTTGATCCGTGGGAATAACCCGAGGGGCCAGAGTGTTAAAGGCGGTACCGTCAAGACCAGGATTTAACTCGTGAGGCGGGGGGGAAAGGTTCAAAGGGGTGCCGTTTTTACCAGGTAGAACCCAGTCTGTCCTGTTATTTAACTCATAACTGGAAGGATTAGACGGATTAATACCTTTCCCAAGGGTATTTGCGCGTAAGTGAATGCAGTGAATTCGGCTGGAATTCGAAATCGGCCCCACCGATTTCTCGTTCCGAGCCGATATCCACTGCACCACAACGCACATCCCGGCACTACCTCACCAAAAAAAAGAAAAATGATGGAGGAACAGATTCCATTGTCGATGATCTTATCATGAAGCAGGTGATACTGAGTTACATGATACCAGTAGCACTAGTAGAATAATCGGAGATGACCGTGGATACCGGGTTCAAATAGAGCTAGTATTAAAAATACGATTTCCTGAGTGTTTGAATTTGCTGCGTCACGATATCTGTAATCATTTGAGCAAATAGTTATTTTTAGTTATTTGTTTAATAAATCCTGGTAATGATATCATGGGCCACATAAAAAGCTCGTAAATTTATAATCAACACTTCAGCAACGGAGAGAGTTGTTTAGCATGGTTTGTCTGCGTGACCAAAATATTGTGTGTTTCGTCATTATAACCCTTACCTAGCCTAAACTAAATTTAGTAGATATATACTTTCGAATCAGTTTTTTACTACTAAAGTGGACACAAGTAAAAATAGACATTCCAAGCCTTGACTAAAATGGAGTATGATGTTGCTAATATGTTTTTGATTGATTATAGATCATATTTTTACTGTTGAGATCCAGATAATTAAATTGTGTGATAATTAGCAATCACGTTAATGGTTCTTTTGCTTCTCACCAAAAGAAATGCAGGACAAAAATGGTGAGAGATTGTTATGGTGAAACACACCTATTCTCTCCCACCTAATTTAAGTAGGAGTAGTAAGAGGAACGGGGGTCAGTCGATGTTGGACGATAGTAGTAGATAGTCGCATACGAAAGTAGTAAACGACCTGGCAAGATTACACTGCGTAACACATATTATATAAAGTTCCTATTAGGACCGACTTTAGCACAAATAAAAGCCTCCACTGCAAAAATACGTGAAACACGCTTGGGCGATCATGTCTCGAAAAAGACATGATTGACTGGACAGAAAATTATCCCGCAGTAAATTGCCATTGCTTTCTGCAGTAGACTGGTTGCCAGCCAAGGCTATAGAACCCAATCTGTCCTGTTATTTAACCCATAACTGGAAGGCAGAGACGGATTAATACCTTTCCCAAGGGAATTTGCGCGTAAGTGAATGCAATGAATTCAACTAGAATTTGAACTCGGCTCTCTGATTTCTCATTCCGAGCCGATATCCACTGCACCACCCACGCACATAATTGTCGTAGTCCTATAATAGAAAAATGGGAAAATGACGCTAAACTACATAGCCTTTTAGCACGGACGCGTTCAGAATAAATAAATGGCCCTATAATTTACGAACCTGACCAGAAACTATTTATACCTTGTAAGTCAAAAAACGTCTCACTTATGCTAAAAAAAAAAAAGAAAAGAAATTCCGTTCGTCACTCGAAAAATGGTCGCTTGAAGATGAAGTCAGTAAAAATATGATTCCGAAACACGAGAAATTCTGTGTCGCGAAAATGTTAAATTATTTTATATTATAATAATAATAATAATAATAATAATAATATATATAAATTAAAATAGGAATAATTCAAGGATGTTGAATGACCATTTCGATGAAATGGTCATTCAACATCCTTGAATTATTCCTATTTTAATTTATATTTGCTCTGTAATATTTTATTACATGGATCTCTCTTCCTGTATCATTTTTTAATATTAAAATAAAATATTAATATTAATTAGGATCGGGTTTTTGGAATTTACCTTCCTGCTTTTTCCGCTTGGATTAAAGTATCTGAATAAAATATATATATATATATATATATATATATATATATATATATATATATATATATATATATATATATATATATATATATATATATATATATATATATATATATATATATATATATATATATATATATATATATATATATATATATATATATATATATATATATATATATATATATATATATATATATATATATATATATATATATATATATATATATATATATATATATATATATATATATATATATATATATATATATATATATATATATATATATATATATATATATATATATATATATATATATATATATATATATATATATATATATATATATATATATATATATATATATATAAAATGAACAAACTGAAATAGATAGATAGATAGAATATAAAAAGTTTAAGATACTTTTCAATGACCGTCTTAAAGTTTCGCAGTGCTTGCTCGTCAGAGTGCACACATGTATATTGTATTATATTTATTGAGTACGTTGACTAACTTTTGTTCACCTTGATAAACGTTAAATTATATAATTTTACGTGTATTGTTATTATTATTATTATTAAAAGTTGTTCACTAAAAAAAAGACTAATTTCGCCATATAGAAAAGGTCATAATGTCTCTTAATATATAAATGTGGTTTCCGAAAATTAAGGCGAAAAGACTGTCGGTGTATTCTAGTTTTAAACAAATTTAGAAAATGCAAAGAAATAATATGAAATGGCGTTAAATGATATTGGTTATTTTTGCCGGCACCCACACTCATTCGAGCATCGGGATCGTCATGCTCTCTCTATATTCCCGCATCCCCAGGGGCGGTGCAGATGGCGGAGATAGTTGTGAATCAAAGAGTTTAACGAGTCCATACGCGGGAATTTGATTATGGTGGACAACTCCGCGCGACGGACAAGCCCACACATTTGGCCAGAAGCGCCTCCCTCTTGACTCTAAGATCTGGTAAACCTGGTTGCACCGGGTTGGTCGAGGCTGGATCTGTCAAGGTCCGTCTTGATTACGCCATCCCGACTGGCGTTGCCCTCTTCCGCTGGTTTGACGTTGGGATAGCGTAGATCATTGCCTATTGGTGAATTTCTAGCTTAGATGTGGCACAAGAAAGTCCTTCCTCTTTGACATTACCGCCTACGGGTGTCGGAACTGTACATGGATTCGCTCTTTGGATCACTGGGATGAGTAAGCCTTCTACCATGACAAAGAAAGCAGATATATATATATATTCTACACAGTTCGTTATCAAATGTACCACTTTGACTTATTGTTATTTTAATAACAACAATAAAAACGAATAAATAAATAAATAAAAAATCAAACTAATAAAAACATAAAATTATCATTACATTTATGCATATATGTCAAAGTTAACATTATTTACATTGTTTGGACTGTTGTCCTCATTTTTATTGCCATATTCACAACGTATCGGCCGTTATACGCTCCAACCTTTTTCAGTTCAAGGACACATGACCCAGCAGATAAGAGCATTAGATCCAGGGACTTGATCCGTAAAGTTGTGAATTCAATACCTAAATACAGCAGCGGTGAACAAATAACTTAGAGAACTGAGTTACAAAGGAAGATAACTAAGACATTCGGAAGTGGCATGGCTCATTGAACGAGAATAATGTGCGTTGTGGTGTAATGGATATGAGTTCGGAATAAGTTGGAAAGACGAGTTCGAATTCCGGTTGAATTCGTTGCATTCACTTACGCACAAAACCACTGGGAAAGGTAGTAATCCATTTCTTCTTTCTCCAGCTATGGGTTGAATATCAGGACAGATTGGGTTCTGTAGTCTTGGTTGACAAAAACTCCACCGCAGAAATAAATGGCAGCCTACTGTTTTCGAGACATGATCGCCAAAGTGTGTATCACGTATGGCACTTAATTGACTGTCTGATCGAAATAAAGGGTTCGGTTCGAAATTCCAATCATCTGAAGAAGGCCGGAGCGTATAACGTCCGAAACGTTGTTAATGTAGCAATAAATATGAAGACGATAGTCTGAATAATGTAAATACTACCTCATCTCGGAAGTAATATCAAAGTTAACATTTGCGAACAGGAGTGGCAACAATATCGCTATCAGCCGTCGTAGGAAAAGAAGAAGGTGTATTGTTTTGTTTAAACTACCGTTTAATAATGTCGTAAAAAAACAAGGTGGGAAGAATGGTCATAAATTTACAAGACAAACCTTTCACGAAATGCCATACATTGAAAACTTGCAATAAGAATACACTTGGATTGATAATACACAGCATATAAAAAACACAATAGAAGCCTTAAACACCCCTGACCTCAAGTGGAACGAGTACATACGAGATATCACTAAAGATGGCCGGTAAAATTGTTGCTACACTGCTCTTACAAGTATCAAACTCCATGTGCTAACCTCTACTTTTACAAGAGCAAGATCAAGCCAAAAATCGTGTACTGTTGTCACATGAAAGAGCAGACCAGACATCACTTTTCAGCCACGATAAAGTCCAAAAGCGTTTTCGAGTTCTTGTGGGTGACAAATTATTTATCACCCTCCAATCTCTCACCGGCGGAATGTAGCAAACTCCTCGCTTCTCTGTCCTTACTGAAAGTAATTAAGCTTACGGCATATCACGTTGAATACACAAGTTCTCGTTCGATCACCGAAGTTAAGCAACGTGAGCCTGGTCAGTACTTAGATGGGTGACCACTTGGGAATACCAGGCGTTGTAAGCGTTCAGTGACGGATATACGTTGTGGTGCAGTGGATATCGGCTTGGAAATAGAAATCGGTGAGCCGAGTTCGAATTCCAGTTGAGTATCCTGCATTCACTTAAGCACTAGTACCCTTGGGAAAGGTGTTAATCCGTCCCTTCCTTCCAGTTATGGGTTAAACAACAGGATGCGGCCTGGAGGCAACCCATCTAGTGTTGGTGTCACAATTAAACAAAAAAAAACGCCCTTGGTAGCCCTGGCGAAGCATCAAGTATTCAGCTATTTGACAAGATTATGAATTTCGCTACAAAACTGCGCCAGGGTTCCAAATGCACAGGGAATAGTGGAGGGGTGTCGTGAGTTCGATCTCGGCCGAGGCCGCAAGACGACGACGAAAGTAATTAAAGCATGGAAAGTATTGGAACGAACAACATCCTTTGGTTCCACCAGTTCTAACCTTCACAGCAAGGACCCGCCATGCCACTTTGACAGGGAGAAAGAAAGTGTCTCTACTGACACGTGAAGTTGAACACAGATCTCCAGGCAACAAACGCAACCGTTGGATGAATTGTGCTACTGGGATCAAATATTTAGTATATGTGCATCATTCCGGTGTTGTGCGTCACTGAAGAGATTATTACTGAGTGAATTACTCGAGGGAATAATTTCGAGAGTATTATTGCGTATTATTTGAGGGATTCGTTCAGTACGTTGAATTTACGCGAAGATACCGAAATATTATAACTCGCTAATAGTGAGTTACTAAAAGTTACTTTCAGAATAACGTTACGAAAAACTAACGTTATGGATCAACCTATCCACATTCTCTCTGTATTCCATCGGAATAAGGTTCTTTCGAACAGCTCATTCACGTGAAATATATATATATATATATATATATATATATATATATATATATATATATACCCCTTTTCTAGCATGTACAATTAAAAATAGTTTTCTGTGAGTGAAGCCCAGGTGTCATGATGAAGATCATCCTCCTTTGAACCTTGTGGACTGGTGCTCTACAAAATCAGAAAAATCTGTACCAAATGACAGAAACCACATCACTTGTAGACTTTCAACAACAGCAATAACTAAAATGGATAGCACATGTAACTTGAAGAGATGATGATGATGATGATGATGATGATGATGATGATGATGATGATATAATCAAGATGCTAACATTGCACACTCAAACAAAATATTAGGAATTAAATCCCCATCAATACAGAAAAAAGTAAAAGCAACTCCAAGATTTAAGGAACCAATTTCCTTGAAAAATTGCTTCAAGAGAAGGATATTAATTATAAATTTTAATCAACAACAGCATAAACGCCCCATGTTTCTTTATGAGGAAACAGCTGATAACTAGTAATGTAATGATGAGATGGTATGATTAAGTCAAAGTCAAGTTATACTTAACTGCTGGAAATATAAATAAATTTTAAAGTTTGTGTATTTAGGCAGCTGATTTTCTATTAGGCATGTCAGATTAAATAAATTGCAAACATCGTGTCTGCTTATTTTTAATAAAATCCGTTCATACTCGCGGATAATCTTTCGCGTATTATAATTGAAAGATGTAAGAAATGAACTGTAACTTTGACAGATGATTTCATTATTCATTTCTCGATATTCCCAAGTACTTTCAATCTCTTTCCGAGATCATCTTCAGAGGTGTGAGTTGTGGCAACAAAAAATAACCGCAAAACTGTGTTGCTAAAAATTACTGTAAATTTTCTTCTTGCTTCAAATATAACGGTTGACAAATTGCTTAACGTTCATTAGAACGTGAAAATTATCTAAAATGGTTTCAGATACAAGTTCACACATTTTTTTTTTTTTTGTGGCGTAAGATTGGACGTCCAAATGAACGCTTAGAGTTTGGTTGTTGTTCATACAGCATCTTGTTTGAACTCACACCTTTTTTGGTCAAGTTACTAGAACTAACCAAAGACTATATCCACTAGGCTGTGTCCGATAGAAGTGGTGAACAAGTAAAAAGTCTGGTTAGAGGGAGATAACTCATGACTACTAAAAGAGGCTTCGCACAAAGAATGAGAATTATGTACCCCAGTGATCGTAATAAAGAGATCGGTCCGAAATTTCTAGCATCTGAAGAAGGCCGGAGCGTACAACGGCCGAAACGTCGTACAAATGGCAACCAAGATGAGGACAATAGTCCGAATAATGTAAATTCGGTAAATTGCTTGGTATTGGTTGGTGCACTAGCTTAGTCTTCTTTATGTTGATAGTGAGTCCAAATGCTTCCGCTGTTTCATAGAATTTATCAAGGATTGTTTGAATTTCTTCCGAACTCTGTGCTAATAGAGCAACATCATTTTCAAAGAGAAGATCGTGTAGCAGCTGTAAACCCAATTTCGATTGTGCTTTAAAACATCACTGATTGTAGAGACCGCTACTTGTTCTGAATTCAACATTGACTCCCTCACTTGGGTCAGAGAATGCTTTATCAAGCGTAGCAGAAAAGAGTGCAAAGAGAAGAGGAGCAAGAAGGCAGCCTTGCTTCGTGCCGGTGGAGACCAAAAAAAAAAAAAAGTGTCCGATTCCTCACTTCCTTACCTTACAAAAGCTTTCATTCCTTCGTGAAAGGAGATTTTAATATAAAGCACTTTTTGGAACGCCTAGTTTTAACAAAACTTTCCAAAGAACAGTTTGAGATACAGTATCGAAAGCTTTTGTGCAGTCAACAAAAATAACAAAGAGATCCATGTTTTGCTCCCGTTTTTTCTCATAAGCCTCTTGGGGGCAAAAGATCATATCCACGGTTCCTACCGGGTCGAAAACCCTATTCAGAATATGAGCAAGAATTCTACCAGCAACAGAAAGAAGATATATATATATATATATATATATATATATATATATATATATATATATATATCTGTGTGTGTGTGTGTCTGAATAATGTAAATCATGTAAATACTACGTAATCTCAGAAATACAGACAAATACTAAAATCTGACTCCATTCCGAAGTGTGTTGTTTGGATGCAGAAAGTCAGCATCCCCATCTAGTGGTTATCTAGGGGTATACTAGTTCGTTCTAGGGATGACTTCGAGACTAGTCTGTCCCTGACCACCGATAGGGCTTCCATCGTAGGTATCTTGGTGAACAGACTCACCATATGGTTGCATTGTCTGGGAGAATCGTTGGTCCGTTCCACAAAATGAGTGGCGTTTCAGACATACGATGGTGAGTTACCTATCAGTTGGTCAATTATATCCACAAGAATGCAACTCAGAGGGTGGCACACAGTCTTGGTTGCCAACAATCAATCTCAGCATAATACCTTATTTGTGAAGCTTGGGTAGACCATATATGTGAGGTAGCTTCCTGTAGCGTTAAGATAACTGCCTGTATGTCTTAGGCTGGAAATGTTCTCGATTTGGATCTATGGCAGCTGTCGCTCTGTTTTCAACGTAGGGGTTTTCTTGGCTTTGCTATAGCTACCACTTCTAATGACATCTTCCAGTTTCTCGGTGTATTCGGTTTTGTCCATTACTACAGTTGCATTTTTTTCTCAGCTGGGAGTGTGATAATATTACCAATCCTCTGTTTGGGTCTTGATTGCCAGCCCCTCATTTGTAATATTTGATTTGGACAGATTAACTTTATCCAATGTCTGTCTCACTTTCCACCTTATCTCATCCGCCTCAGCCTAAGGGATGCTCAAGGCTATTTTCTCGATTCGGGAAATGATGTTTAAGTATAGTGTCCGTTTGATGATCGTTGCAAAGTTGAGACCTTTATACAGCACTGACTCTTCAGAGGCACTCAGCTGATATTGTGCTGGTGATGGACCTCATGTGTCATCTTTAGCTCTTTTTGTAATCTATTTAAATTCTGTACTTAGTGGAACTTGACTGAATCGAGTTTCTAGCTCATGCTGGATCCTTTTCCAATTTTCTCCATCAGTGATTCTCTTGAAGAGAGTCTCGAGCCCCTGGGAGATATTGGACTGTAATTTTTGTTTTATCCATCGGTTGTACTGGACTGGTTCTCTGACCAGGGCGTGTCCAGCGTTTTTTCCTGGACCACACGGACTCTCCTTGAATTAACGGCAAGTCTCGGTGCCAAGCCTACAGGAATGAACCGTAATTTCCTGCATCTGTGCAAGAATGTTAGTGGGTTTGATATTCGCTCCAGCTTCAGGTGGGACATTTTAGGCTTATGTGTCGTCATAATTTGGAGTTATTTCGGTCAATTTAAATTATTTATTTATAAATACTATTTATAGTAAATAATGTAAATACTACCTTATCTTATATATATATATATATATATATATATATATATATTAGTTGTAACAATGTTATAGAACTCGTAGGTTTTTTACCTGCTGTTCATGCATTTACTTTTATAAAGAGTGCTCGATACAACGTAGAGCATTATATCCACCCCACATTTACTTTCATCGTTTTCATTAACAGCGGCGCCACTCCCATCACACTTAGCAGTAAAATAAACAAAAAATGTCTACTCTTCCTTAAAAAAACCATAAATCCCAATATAAAAACTACCCAGACAAAATAAATAAAGGACCTGTCTTAAACTAAGCTACCTCTCCTAACCCAAAGCTATATCTCTAAGGCTACAATACAGCCGAATAAATCAGAAAAAGCTCCCACCTCACATTCACTTAACCATCAAATCACCATAAATAAACCGTTTTCACCATTTAATTTTCATTTGAACTTATCACCCGATGAGAAGCGCACAGAGCAGCTTCGAAACGCTAAAATTGTGTCGTAATACTATGAATTTATAAACCATTGTAACAACTATTACAATATATTTATATATATATCCATCCAGGTGAAGAGGACCCAAAGTTTTACGATTTTGAGTTCCTTGGCATTTTTTTTTTTTAAACAGTGCTCAATACAATAAATATTGCAGAGCTTTATGTAATCATATAATTATGAATTAAATGTACATAGCGACACGGAAATTTCTGTTTCGAGATAAAATCTCGTCATCAGGCAATGTTGGATGTTGGTTGTGAAAATAATTTACATATATACATATATTATGCGGTTAAACTAGTAGGTGACATCATTAGTATTAATTATTAATCCATTAAGTTAATCCGAGGCGTGTTTTTATTAGTAAGCTGGTTCTATCGAGGATGGTTTTGCTGATTTCACCGATTCGAGGTCGTGTGGGATTGATAACCCTGGTTTGGGAGATAATTTCGCAGCCCGGTTTATAGTCTTTAATGTTGATATAGGATTCGACAGTGCAGAGTTTATTAACTCTATTATTACTGATTTTTAATGTATCTGTGATGTATTTACTTGCTACATTTGTCTTCAACTAAATTACTAATGGTGTTATCTACTTCTTTGTAACTTTTAGTTAGTTTTTTTAAATTAATGAAATGTAGTTGTGAAGAGTATTTTTGTAGTACAGAACTAGTTGCTTACTAGAAAACTACTCGCTTCGGATTAACTCAATGGATTAATACGAATGATGTTACCAACTAATTTAACCGCATAAATAATAAGACCAACTGTTTGTTTATCCAGTTTGACATCGTGGATTATTACCATTCTATCTCCAAAGATTTATTGGCTTTAGAATTTGCCATGGAGTATACTGATCTAGCCAACGAGGAACAGATGCAAAACGATTTGTTCTCATTTAGAATAATGAACAATGGGGGGGGGGACTAATGATGATGATTTATTTGACATCACGATGGGATTATTAGACTCGGAGTCCTCAGATCCCGTTTGCCTATTTATTTTGTACAACCTTACGGCGTATAAAGATATTATTAAAGACATGGGATTGTACAGGTACGATCGTTTTATGGTTGTCAAAAATTCCAATAATATTAAAGCTAACAGAATTAGAAAATTAATACATAGGAAATAGAAAAGTCTAAATTCTTAAGGTTATCATTAAAACCAATCTAAAAAAGTAAACTTCCTGGATGTAACACTTGATCTAGTCGATAACACTTCTATACCCTACATAAAAACTAACGCCACCCTAAATATAATCACCATTATCAATCATCAAGGACATTTTTTTTAAATCATTTCACCCCGAGCAAGGCGGAAACGCCACTGATGTGCAGGGGGTTACATAAATGTAAAAAAATTAATTAGAAAAGAGTGAGGAGTACAAACTAGTTAGAAAGGAACAATAGAAAGCTGAGAAAGCAGGTGCGATGACAGATACATAGGTGGAGAGAAAGCGAAGGTTATACAGGGGAAGGGAGAGAGCTAGAGGCCAGTGGTTAGTAGATGAGTATTGACTTTGCATTTAAATTTCTGGAGGTTGTAGCCGTCAGGAAAGCAAGAATACGGGAGTGAGTTCCACAGGCGGGAAGTGCGAGAGAGGAAGCTGCCGGAGTAGAATTGTCGTCTGCATTTGGCTAACCTGACTGTGTGGTACTGAATTAGTTACGATATATGTAAGAAGATTTAGGCAGACACGTTATTTCATGGTAAATCGGAAGTATAGGCCTTTTTCAGGCGAACCATCATCAACTTCCGTCTTTATTGTACAGAAATTTTACACGAATGAATGAATGATTCATATATGAAACCTCTGCTTTAAATCGACTTCCTCTGGAGTCTATATTTCTTTAGCTTCGGTTCAATTTTTTAAAATTCTGTCGCTGTTTTTCTTGTTTTTTTTTTCTTACCGTAAAACCTTGTTTCAACAATTTCTGATGACGTTGGTACGTCAAACGTGTCATACAATATTTCTATAAGTACCTCTTTTCGGAGACTTCCTAAATCAGTTAATCTTCGTTTTAATTGATTAAGGCATCGCTTATCTTCCCACTTTTGTCCCTGTTCCTCTATGTCATTTTGCTTATCCATTTTTTTTTATAACGCCATCTTCCCAGAATTCTTTTCCACGTTAATACATTTTAAGTAACACCTTATCTCCAGGTTTGAAGTATTTACTTGTATTGTTATGTCTTGATGCTCTCGCCTTACGTTCTGGTAGTAAGTTATTAAAAACGAACTTAATCTTCCTGGTGAACATTAACTCTGCAGGCGACATTCCACACAAGGTGTTCGGGTTTGGTTTTATTGTAAAAACACTCAGAAATTTTTGTAGCACCACTTCATCCGATTCCTCTCCCTCCGACGTTTTTAGTGCTATTTTAAACGTATCGACAAAACGTGTCATTTGTCCGTTTGATCTTGGGTGGTAATGGGTCGTTGTAATGTGTTCTATTGCTAATGATTTACAGAAAACTAGCCGTGAATTGTATTCCATTATGCGAAACAAAAGAGTCAGGTACACCAAATCTTGAAAACTCTCGTGCAAAAAAAATTATCGTTACCGGAGTAGTCGGTATTTTACATTTTAATATTTCTCTCTATTTAGAGTAACTGTCGAGTACCACTAGAAAGTATGCTCCGTTTAGCAATTCTTCTTCTTCTATCTGCCATGTCTCTTCAGGACGTAGGTGATCATGGCTATCCACATCTTCCTATCCATAGTCGCGCTTACTACCCCTTCTCCTCTTACTTCACTCTCCGTTCCACCATCCATCTACTCAAGTCCATCAGGTATGTCATGTATTGCTTTTCCTTGTCTCTCTTCCTCTCTATCCGTCCCGCGAGCATCATGCTCTCCAAGCCTTCCTTTTTCAGTTCATGCCTTAAAAACTTCAGCTGTATTTTCCTGATGTTAAGTATCAGTTTCCTTTTTGTGTCCATCCTCTCCAAACCCTCGTCATTGATTGCGTGTTCCGTCCATGGTATCCTCACCATCCTTCTGTAGAACAACATTTCGGTTGCGTCAAGTCTTTTTTTCATCTTTAATGAGATTGCCATATTGAAGAACAGACATCACATAAAAATCCAGTACTCTCTTCTTTGTTTCTAGCGAAATTTTCCTGTCTCTTAATACTCTGCTCAGCTTTTGAAATGCGTCCTTGTACCGTCAAATCTCCGTATCGCACTTTCCATCCTCTGTCAGAATACTTTCCGGGTATTTAAATTTCTGCGCCTGTTTGATTTTAGTATCACCAACTTGTAGTTCGCAGTTGGGCTCCTCTTTTAACTGATTACCACGCATTCATTTTTCTTGTATTTGATATGAAGTCCTTTGTTTTAATACTCCCTGTAGGAGGTCTTGCAGCTTCTTTCCTGTATCTGCTATCATCTGCGTATCTTATATTGTTAAGATTACGCCCACCAATGACGAATCTTGGCAGGATTTCCAGAGCTCTCAGAACAGATCTGGTGAGAAGACACATCGTTGTCTTTCACCATTTTCTATATTTGTGTATCTGCTGAACTCATTTCCTGTCCGTATGCAGCCAGTTTACTGCCAGTAAATGTCTTTGATTACTCTAAAATCTTTCCTGAATATGTCAAGGTTGCCAAGCGTTTGTATCAGGTCCTTGTGGCGTACTTTATTGAATGCCTTTGCACACTCGATGAAACACAGGGACACGTCCTTGTGAATTTCTATTGCCCTTTCTGATAAAACTCCAAGAATAAATATTGCATTCCTTGTTCCAGTGTTCTTGACGAAACTGCACTGTTCTTGTCCTATTCCCGGTTTGATTCTGCTGCACGATCTGTTCATCAGAATTCAGATGATCAGTTTTGTTACGTGACCCATGGATTTGATCGTTCGATGGAGTTCTCATTCATTTGCTCCTGGTTTCTTAGGCAGTGCTATGAAAATCGATCAGTTTAGGTCTTCCTGGATTTTGCCACTGTTGTAGATTTACTTTATAATTTCTATGATTCTTTTCTATGCCGAAATCGTCTAAGGCTGTCAGCATGTCTATTACAATGCCGTCTGGTCATGTCGCTTTGTTTCAGTTCAGTTTGGCCACTGCAGCTTCTACTTAGGATTTTAATATTGCTGGTCCGTCGGTACTTTTGTGTATTGTCGGTTGCTTTCTCTTGTCGTGGAAGACATCTCCTATATATTCTTCCCACCGCTGAAGTATTTCCTCCTTCTCTAATACGAATGTTCCGTTCTTGGATTTTATACATGCCTCTGAGGAGCGTATTTTTTTCTGCGAAGTCTATATGGATTCTGGACCAACTTCTGCAATGTTTTACTAAACTTTCAATATCTTGATTCATTTTTTGCCAATACGTATAACACCTCATTAAGGATTTAATCATAGAAATTCCTGGATGTCCTGTGTGAATTTCTTTTAGTATATATTTATGCTAGTATCACAATTCTTTCTGCATCCATAAGTACATTTTTGCATAATAAAAGTGCGTTATTTCAAGTATTATTCATTTTTCTATTTTTATTGTTTAAATTTCATGTGCTTCTTCATTTTTATTATAATATCGCCTTTTTCCGAATTAATTCTTATTTCCTCTAATATTATGGGCAGTTCTCTTACTGTATTGTATAATACATTATTAATTTCATTTTCAGCCACAGTGCCGCAATTACTGTGTTCTCACATGGTTTACAGAATTTTGGCATTAGTCTAGATACCCTGTCCGTATGACTCAATTTTTGGGATGGTTGAAACGCCATTTTATAATCATAGTTTAACAGGATAGTTCCTCACCGTTACAGTCTAGTCGCTGTATATATAGGAACACCCTTTTTCGATCAATATATAGACAATAATGGACGATAGTCTCTCTTTTGGATTACTTCTCTACCATGTTTGAATTTAGGAAACTTCATTGGAAATATGATGGCCAATGCTTTCATTTCTATCTGACTGTAGCGCTTTTTTAACTGCTATTAATGATCTTAAAGCATGAGCTGTTTGTTTAATTTTTCGTCCTCATATTTGTGTAGTATCACCACTTCAATACCTGAATCACTTGCATCTGATGCAACCACAATCTTTAATTTAGTGTTAAATGAGCTCGTGACAAATCCGACGTTAAGACTTTATTAATTCCTTCGAAAGCACTTTGACATTTATCTGACCAATTCCATTTAATATCTTTCTTTAGGTTCTTCAAAGGTGCGCTTAATTCATTTGATATATATACGTAGTAATTAGTAGACCCTAAAAATGATTGTAACTTTGTTACATTTGTTGGGGCGGGTATGTTTTTATTGTGCTCGACTTTGAAAGATCTGGTCGTCTGCCATTTGCATCGATAATATGTCCTAGATCTTTAATTCTGTGCAGAAACAATTCGCAGTTTCCTTCGCTGATCTTAAAGGCAAACTCTTTAATTCTCTCGAATACAGGCTTAAGGCCATATCACGTTGAATACACCGGTTCTCGCTCGATCACCGAAGTTAAGCAACGTTCAGCCTGGTCAGTACTTAGATGGGTGACCACTTGGGAATAACAGGTGCTGTAAGCATATAGTGACGTATGTGCGTTGTAGTTCAGTGGATATCGGCTCGGAAAGAGAAATTGGTGAGCCGAGTTTGAATTCCAGTTGAATATCCTGCATTCACTTAAGCACTGGTACCCTTGGGAAAGGTATTAATCCGCCCCTTCCCTCCAGTTATGGGTTAAATAACAGGGTAGGATTTGGCGATCCTGCCCTTAAAAACAAATCCCAATGAATCTTGATACTTGAAAAGAAAAAAGTATTACTAGACACAAAACTTATATAAAAACAACAATAAATTGTTGAAAGAAAAAGGTATTACAAGCAACAAATAAATAAAAATTTAGTTGGCAATAAATGACCCGCCGAGATTGATATGCCATAAAAACAGAACAAATACGAATACGTTTTTTTAGATCTTCCGTATGTTGATTTCGAATCTCACTTTCAATAAGTACATCATCTAAATATGCTTGTGCACAATCCAGACTGGCAAGCATCATATCCATAATCTATTGGAATATACTTTGTGCTATATTTATACCGAAAGAAAGCCGGTTAAATTTGTATAGTCCTCTATGAGTGTTAATTGTTAATAGTTTTCAGCACACGTCATCTACTACTACTTATAGCTAAGTGTCTGACAGGTCCAATTTAGAAGTGTCTGACGGGTCCAATTTAGAAGTGTCTGACGGGTCCAATTTAGAAAAAATTACCACTATTTAATTTCGCAAAAATTTTTTCTCGACTTGCTAAAGCAAATTTTATTGCTTCATCTTTTTTTTTTTAACATAAACTGTTGGTGATGCCCATTCGGAAGAGTCTTTTTGGTATCACACCCTATTTAAATAATTCCTTAATTGGTTCTAAGACAGCAAAAGTTACACTACTTTTTGGATTACATATCGGTATGACATTCATTTTTACTTCAAATTTAGCTTTTGTTTTGTGCATGTCCGTAGACCTGAGAAGACTTCTGGAAAACTTTTTAATTCGTTTCTTTCATTTTTCAGTTACCGTATTTGCAATGGCGGTAACAATATTTATTTTGTTGCAGAAAGAGTTAATTCGAATGGCGCCAAAGATCAAATAATGCAAGCCAATCTGTTCCAAATAGATGAGCCGTATTCTTTAATACAAATACTACCGCCTTTTTAGTTTTGCCAACAAAAAATATGTTACAGATGAATTCACCCATAAAATATAATTTCTTTGCTGAAACTCTATGAGCAACTTTTTTAGAAGTTAAAAAACTGGGTTTACCCATTTTTCTCTACGTCTTCATTTATTCTGGTAATATTAAATCGTATATATAGTTGTAAATTTATTTTCACATTATTAATTTTCACAAAAACAAATTTCAACTTTTGAGATGTTTCTCATTCATTTAAAGACACGTTCGAAGTCTTGATAATTTTTTCTTATGCTTTTTTGACTTTACACCAAATATTTACCATGTTCACTTTTATTTTTCTTACTTTTATGTATCTGCAATAAGTACTTTTGTGTCTCTCCCGCCCGCCAACCTTCGTGGCATTTTTTGTTCTTAAAATCAGTAACTTTTGAAATGCTTACCTCCGCAACAGGTGGCAAGTCTAAGGTATTGAGGGGATTTATCGTCATTTTTTAATGTTCTGTTGTGAATTGAAAAACGTCTATAGTCTTTTTTTTTTTTAGATGGTCGGAGGCTACGTACTTGTGAAATGTCTCTTTCCTCAATCCTTACGGTTTTCAGTTTTAGATTAACAATACGTTGACACTCTTTCACTATTTTCTGAAAAGTTAGTTTGGAATTAATTTCTAATTTAGCATGTATCCTGGATCTTATTAGAAGTTAAGCCTGTACGAATATTAGTCAGTCAGTTAAGTGCCATACGTGATAGACGCTTTAGGCGATCATGTCTCTTACGAGACATGACTAACTGGGCAGAAGGTTATCCCGCAGTAGGTTGCCATTGCTTTCTGCGGTAGACTGGTTGCCAGCCAAGGCTATGGAACCCAATCTGTCCTGTTATTTAACCCATAACTGGAGGGAAGAAATGGATTAATACCTTTCCCAAGGGTATTTGTGCATAAGTGAATGCAAGGATTCAACTGGAATTCGAACTCGGCACCCCGATCTCTCGTTCCGAGTCGATATCCACGGCACCACAACGCACATAAATCCGAAGTTAATTCATTTTTTAAGTTCTCGCATTTTCGATTCCCGACTCCTGCATAAGTGACAAAATCTTCATCGTCACACTTTAATAATACAAGACACTGCCAAAGTGTATTAAATAATGAGTTCCTATCACCAAACATTTTCGATAGTATTCCTATAGTTTCATCAAAATATATCTCTTTTTTTTTTTGCAACTTTTTCATGTTCATAAGGAAACAATTTTCTTCATAAACGAACTTTTTTTTCATCATTCCAATGTGAGCAGTCTCTTTTTTTTTTTTTTTT
>JBBBDQ010000386.1:10000-12500 GCA_037127315.1 Ascarosepion bandense | reverse complement strand
TTTAGTCTGATTAGAAACAGACAATTTTTTGGCACCAGGTTCGTATATATAGCGAACTAGCCGGGAAAACGAATCTGATCAAAATAGGAGAGTGTTAACATACACTTCCTCTAAAGATTCCTATAATGACAATTAAGAAAGAGGATTCTTTTTTTAAAAAAAAGTTTCTATAGAATCCTCTATGAAAATTTTCTCAATTATTAAACTTGAATACAGTTTTGAATTCTTAATTCAAAACATACATATAAATATATATACATATATAGTTACGGAAAACCCCGAAGATTAACGAAATGTTTTTAACAACCGACATATTTAATTTATTTGTTTGAACATTATTGTTAATCGATACTCATATTTGAGTAGATATTCTGCTTTTTAATTAACAGTACATTTTATACTTTAATTTCTACCGTCCTGATTATTTACGATAAATTTTGTTACCAAAATGTGTCATTCAGCAGGATTCAAACCTGCGTCCCCTATCAACATCTTGTGCGTCTTAGAGCACTAGACCACGAATGATTCCACAGTCTAATCGAAGTCAAATCACGCCTTATATAACACAATTTCCGGGTCCAAACTTCAGCAACTTTTATATGTCCAACCTAGAAAATAATATATTTAGCAACACTAAAAAATACTTCATCTACGTACGATATGTTGATGATATTCTTATATTAGTTAAAAATATAGAAGAAAATAATAGTACCCCCAAAACTTTCAAAAAGCTGTCCTAAAAGTTCACATACGAACTTAACAAAGATAACAAAATCCCTTTCCTTGACATTTGAATAGAAACAAACGATAACACACTTACTACCTCCCGATATAAAAAACCAACCAGCAAAACTTTTGCACTCTTAGCAATAAGAGAGAATGCCGTAACTACTACAAAATAGCACTAATACACAACTTAATTAACCGAGCACAAATCAACTCCTCCACAAATAAGGTATTTTACTCTGAACTAAAAAATATTAAGCAGACTCTCATTACTAATGACTTTCCGAACCACATTGTAGATGAACAAATAAGACGATACTTCAAAATCCTCAACACACCTCAAACAAAATATGGTACTTCAACAAAAGACTCTAAACATACAAAACTCTTCTATTGCGACCAGACGCACGATAACTACAAACAGGGTAGAAAAAATGATAAAAAATTTCATTATTTTTTTTCTTTTCTCTTTTTTTTTTTCAATTGGAGTAGATAGACTAAACTATCGCCCGGTTTACACGCCACCCACATCTATTGAACGGGTGAAGAGGCTTATCCCTTGTTTCCTGTTTAGGATGTGGTTTCCGGCTTTCTCTTCAAATCTTTTCACTCTTACGTAGCCCCCTGCATGTCAGTGGCATTACCGCCTTGCTGGGGGTGATATGATTAATATATATATATATATATATATATATATATATATATATATATATATCGCGTTAATACTAATAAAAAATAAAATTAATAATTATAAAAAATACAGTACTACTAATTTAATTATCCGAAATATCTCCTCCCTACCACCTGATATGTTACGTAAAACCAAGAATATATATCAGTTCAAATGTCCCTTATGAGAATGTATCTCCGACAAAAAACAAATATATATATTTAATCTACAACAAATACATTAACTAGACGTCTTACACTACAGTTGTCTTACCATTCGTTCATTTCTAGACATCTACAACAACATTTCTGTCTACATTTACAATATAAAACAATAATGATCGATGACAACTATCCTACGCCAAAAAAAAAAAAAAGCAAATGAAAGATCTTCGATGTGATACTCATTAAAAAACCTTAAGCCGTCAATTAATAGTATCAGCTATGAATACTGTAGTAATGTTCTAAAACGTTTATAGAAAGAACAGTTTTTTTCATGCTTTAACACATGCATGACCGTGACATTACAACAGAAAAATAAATACCATTTTGGATTATTTTCACGTTTTAATGAACGCTAAGCAATTTGTTAACCGTTATATTTGAACAAAATTTAAAGTCATTTTTAGCAACAGAGTTTTGCGGTTATTTTTTGTTACCACAACTGAAACCCATGAAGATGATCTCTGAAGGAGATTGAAAGTACTTGGGAATAACGAGAAATTAATAATAAAATGATCTGTCAAAGTTACAGTTCATTTCTTACATGTTTCAATTATAATACGCGAAAGATTATCCGTGAGTATGAAGCGATGCGATTAAAAATAAACAGAGACAATGTTTGCAATTTATTTAATCTGACATATATGTATGTGTACAAATACATATCCACACACACACACATATATATATATATATATATATATATATATATATATATATATAGGAAAAACTACTAAAAAGTTGAAGGTTTAAAAATGTATTTTTCTGAGAGTATTTATTTATTTATTTCTATTATTATATTTGATATTTCAGACCGTCCTTGGCCTTTCATCGGAAACAAATGATTTTAAAATTTAAATTAGAAACGTATTTCGCGAGAGCG
>JBBBDQ010000385.1:7945000-8007722 GCA_037127315.1 Ascarosepion bandense | reverse complement strand
GCATTTTATTTAGCGACCCTTAATTTTTGATTTGGCTTCCCATTAATGTGACAACTTTCAACATTTTATTTAGCGCCCCTTAATTTTTGATTTGGCTTCCCATTAATGTGCCAACTTTCAACATTTTATTTAGCGTCCCTTAATTTTAATTTAGCTTCCCATTATTGTGCCAACTTTCAACATTTTATTTAGCGCCCCTTAATTTTTGATTTAGCTTCCCATTATTGTGCCCACCTTCAACATTTTATTTAGCGCCCCATAATTTTTGGTTAGCTTCCCATTATTGTGCCAACTTTCAACATTTTATTTAGCGCCCCTTAATTTTTGATTTAGCTTCCAGTAGTATTGCCAACTTTCAGCATTTTATTTAGCGCCCCTTAATTTTTGATTTGGCTTCCAATTAATGTGCCAACTTTCAACATTTTTATTTAGCCCTTAATTTTTGATTTGACTACCCATTAATGTGCCAACTTTCAACATTTTATTTAGCGTCCTTAATTTTTGATTTAGCTTCCCATTATTGTGCCAACTTTCAACATTTTATTTAGCGCCCCTTAATTTTTGATTTGGCTTCCCATTAATGTGCCAACTTTTCAACATTTTATTTAGCGCCCCTTAATTTTGATTTGGCTTCCCATTAATGTGCCAACTTTCAACATTTTATTTAGCGCCCCTTAATTTTTTGATTTGGCTTCCCATTAATGTGCCAACTTTCAACATTTTATTTAGCGCCCCTTAATTTTTGATTTGGCTTCCCATTAATGTACCAACTTTCAACATTTTATTTAGCGCCCCTTAATTTTTGATTTAGCTTTCCATTATTGTGCCTTTCAACATTTTATTTAGCGTCCCTTAATTTTGATTTAGCTTCCCATTATTGTGCCTTTCAACATTTCATTTAGCGCCCTTAATTTTTGATTTGGCTTCCCATTAATGTGCCAACTTTCAACATTTTATTTAGCGCCCCTTAATTTTTGATTTGGCTTCCCATTAATGTGCCAACTTTCAACATTTTATTTAGCGTCCTCTGATTTTGATTTAGCTTCCCATTATTGTGCAAACTTTCAACATTTTATTTAGCGCCCCTTAATTTTTGATTTGGCTTCCCATTAATGTGCCAACTTTCAACATTTTATTTAGCGCCCCTTAATTTTTGATTTAGCTTCCCATTAATGTGCCAACTTTCAACATTTTATTTAGCGCCCTTAATTTTTGATTTGGCTTCCAATTAAATGTGCCAACTTTCAACATTTTATTTAGCGCCCCTTAATTTTGATTTGACTACCCATTAATGTACAACTTTCAACATTTTATTTTAGCGTCCCTTAATTTTTTGATTTTTACGCTTCCCATTATTGTGCCAACTTTCAACATTTTATTTAGCGCCCTTAATTTTTGATTTGGCTTCCCATTAATGTGCCAACTTTCAACATTTTATTTAGCGCCCCTTAATTTTTGATTTGGCTTCCCATTAATGTACCAACTTTCAACATTTTTATTTAGCGCCCCTTAATTTTTGATTTGGCTTCCCATTAATGTGCCAACTTTCAACATTTTGTTGCAACGCCTTAATTTTGATTTGGCTTCCCATTAATGTGCCAACTTTCAACATTTTATTTAGCGCCCCTTAATTTTTGATTTAGCTTCCCATTATTGTGCCAACTTTCAACATTTTATTTAGCGTCCCTTAATTTTTGATTTAGCTTCCCATTATTGTGCCAACTTTCAACATTTCATTTAGCGCCCCTTAATTTTGATTTGGCTTCCCATTAGCGTGTGCCAACTTTCAACATTTTATTTAGCGCCCCTTAATTTTTGATTTGGCTTCCCATTAATGTGCCAACTTTCAACATTTTTATTTAGCGTCTGTAATTTTTGATTTAGCTTCCCATTATTGTGCAAACTTTCAACATTTGATTTAGCGCCCTTAATTTTTGATTTGGCTTCCCATTAATGTGCCAACTTTCAACATTTGATTTAGCGCCCCAATTTTTGATTTGGCTTCCCATTAATGTGCCAACTTTTCAACATTTTATTTAGTGCCCCTTAATTTTTGATTTAGCTTCCCATTATTGTGCCAACTTTCAACATTTTATTTAGCATCCCTTAATTTTTGATTTAGCTTCCCATTATTGTGCCAACTTTCAACATTTTATTTAGCGCCCCTTAATTTTTGATTTGGCTTCCCATTAATGTGCCAACTTTCAACATTTTATTTAGCGCCCCTTAATTTTTGATTTGGCTTCCCATTAATGTGCCAACTTTCAGCATTTTATTTAGCGCCCCTTAATTTTTGATTTAGTTTCCCATTATTGTGCCAACTTTCAACATTTTATTTAGCGCTATTAATTTTTGATTTAGCTTCCCATTAATGTGCCAACTTTCAACATTTGATTTAGCGGCCCTTAATTTTTGATTTGGCTTCCAGTAATATTGCCAACTTTCAACATTTTATTTAGCGCCCCTTAATTTTTGATTTGGCTTCCCATTAATGTGCCAACTTTCAACATTTTATTTAGCGCCCCTTAATTTTTGATTTGGCTTCCCATTATTGTGCCAACTTTCAACATTTTATTTAGCGTCCCTTAATTTTTGATTTAGCTTCCCATTATTGTGCCAACTTTCAACATTTCATTTAGCGCCCCTTAATTTTTGATTTGGCTTCCCATTAATGTGCCAACTTTCAACATTTTATTTAGCGCCCCTTAATTTTTGATTTGGCTTCCCATTAATGTGCCAACTTTCAACATTTTATTTAGCGTCCCTTAATTTTTGATTTAGCTTCCCATTATTGTGCAAACTTTCAACATTTGATTTAGCGCCCCTTAATTTTTGATTTGGCTTCCCATTAATGTGCCAACTTTCAACATTTGATTTAGCGCCCCTTAATTTTTGATTTGGCTTCCCATTAATGTGCCAACTTTCAACATTTTATTTAGTGCCCCTTAATTTTTGATTTAGCTTCCCATTATTGTGCCAACTTTCAACATTTTATTTAGCATCCCTTAATTTTGATTGCTTCCCATTGTGTGCCAACTTTCAACATTTTATTTAGCGCCCCTTAATTTTTGATTTGGCTTCCCATTAATGTGCCAACTTTCCAACATTTATTTAGCGCCCCTTAATTTTGATTTGGCTTCCCATTAATGTGCCAACTTTCAACATTTTATTTAGCGCCCCTTAATTTTTGATTTAGTTTCCCATTATTGTGCCAACTTTCAACATTTATTTAGCGCCCTTAATTTTTGATTTGCTTCCCATTAATGTGCCAACTTTCAACATTTGATTTAGCGGCCCTTAATTTTTTGATTTGGCTTCCCATTAATGTGCCAACTTTCAACATTTTATTTAGCGCCCCTTAATTTTTGATTTGGCTTCCCATTAATGTGCCAACTTTCAACATTTTATTTAGCGCCCCTTAATTTTTGATTTGGCTTCCATTATTGTGCCAACTTTCAACATTTTTATTTAGCGTCCTTAATTTTTGATTTAGCTTCCCATTATTGTGCCAACTTTCAACATTTTATTTAGCGCCCCTTAATTTTTGATTTGGCTTCCCATTAATGTGCCAACTTTCACCATTTTGATAGCGCCCTTAATTTTTGATTTGGCTTCCCATTAATGTGCCAACTTTCAACATTTTATTTTTAGCGCCCCTTAATTTTTGATTTGGCTTCCCATTAATGTGCAACTTTCAACATTTTATTTAGCGCCCCTTAATTTTTGATTTGCTTCCCATTATTGTGCCAACTTTCAACATTTTATTTAGCGACCCTTAATTTTTGATTTGGCTACAGTAATGTGACAACTTTCAACATTTTATTTAGCGCCCCTTAATTTTTGATTTGGCTTCCCATTAATGTGTGCCAACTTTCAGCATTTTATTTAGCGTCCCTTAATTTTTGATTTAGCTTCCCATTATTGTGCCAACTTTCAACATTTTATTTAAACGCCCCTTAATTTTTGATTTGGCTTCCCATTAATGTGCCAACTTCCAACATTTTATTTAGCGCCCTTAATTTTGATTTGGCTTCCCATTAATGTGTAACTTTCAACATTTTATTTAAGCATAATTTTTGATTTAGCTTCCCATTATTGTGCCAACTTTCAACATTTTATTTAGCGCCCCTTAATTTTTGATTTGGCTTCCCATTAATGTGCCAACTTTAACATTTGATTTAAGCCCCTTAATTTTTGATTTAGCTTCCCATTATTGTGCCAACTTTCAACGTTTTATTTAGCTCCTTAATTTTTGATTTGGCTTCCCATTAATGTGCCAACTTTCAACATTTTATTTAGCGCCCCTTAATTTTTGATTTGGCTTCCCATTATTGTACCAACTTTCAACATTTATTTAGCGCCCCTTAATTTTTGATTTAGCTTCCCATTAATGGCTGCCAACTTACACCATTTTATTTACCTTCCTTAATTTTCAGGTTGGCTTCCCATTAATGTGCCAACTTTCAACATTTTTATTTAGCGCCCCTTAATTTTTGATTTGGCTTCATTAATGTGCCAACTTTCAGCATTTTATTTAGCGCCCCTTAATTTTTTGATTTGGCTTCCCATTATTGTGCCAACTTTTCAGCAGCATTTATTTAGCGACCCTTAATTTTTGATTTGGCTTCCCATTAATGTGACAACTTTCAACATTTTATTTAGCGCCCCTTAATTTTTGATTTGGCTTCCCATTAATGTGCCAACTTTCAACATTTTATTTAGCATCCCTTAATTTTTGATTTAGCTTCCCATTATTGTGCCAACTTTCAACATTTTATTTAGCGCCCCTTAATTTTTGATTTAGCTTCCCATTATTGTGCCCACCTTCAACATTTTATTTAGCGCCCCTTAATTTTGATGTAGCTTCCCATTATTGTGCCAACTTTCTAGCCATTTATTTAGCGCCCCTTAATTTTTGATTTAGCTTCCATTAATGTGCAACTTTCAACATTTTATTTAGCGCCCCTTAATTTTTGATTTGGCTTCCAATTAATGTTATTGACTTTCAACATTTTATTTAGCGCCCATAAATTTTTGGTTGACTACCCATTAATGTGCCAACTTTCAACATTTTATTTAGCGTCCCTTAATTTTGATTTAACTTCCCATTATTGTGCCAACTTTCAACATTTTATTTAGCGCCCCTTAATTTTTGATTTGGCTTCCCATTAATGCATAGCTTTCAACATTTTATTTAGCGCCCCTTAATTTTTGATTTGGCTTCCCATTAATGTGCCAACTTTCAACATTTTATTTAGCGCCCCTTAATTTTTGATTTGGCTTCCCATTAATGTGCCAACTTTTAACATTTTATTTAGCGCCCCTTAATTTTTGATTTGGCTTCCCATTAATGTGCCAACTTTCAGCATTTTATTTAGCGCCCTTAATTTTTGATTTAGCTTCCCATTATTGTGCCAACTTTCAACATTTTATTTAGCGTCCCTTAATTTTTGATTTAGCACCATTATTGTGCCAACTTTCAACATTTCATTTAAGCGCCCCTTAATTTTTGATTTGGCTACAGCCAGTAATGCCAACTTTCAACATTTTATTTAGCGCCCCTTAATTTTTGATTTGGCTTCCCATTAATGTGCCAACTTTCAACATTTTATTTAGCGTCCCTTAATTTTTTGATTTAGCTTCCCATTATTGTGCAAACTTTCAACATTTGATTTAGCGCCCCTTAATTTTTGATTTGGCTTCCCATTATTGTGCCAACTTTTAAGCATTTGATTTGGCGCCCTTAATTTTTGATTTTGGCTTCATTATTGTGCCAACTTTCAAAATTTGATTTAGCGCCCCTTAATTTTTGATTTGGCTTCCCATTAATATGCCCACTTTCAACATTTGATTTAGCGCCCCTTAATTTTTGATTTGGCTTCCCATTAATGTGCCAACTTTCAACATTTGATTTAGCGCCCCTTAATTTGATTTGGCTTCCCATTATTGTGCCAACTTTCAACATTTGATTTAGCGCCCCTTAATTTTTGATTTAGCTTCCCATTATTGTGCCAACATTTGATTTAGCGCCCCTTAATTTTTGATTTGGCTTCCCATTAATGGTACTAGCTTTTCAACATTTGGTTAGCGCCCCTTAATTTTTGATTTGGCTTCCCATTAATGTGCCAACTTTCAACATTTGATTTAGCGCCCCTTAATTTTTGATTTGGCTTCCTATTATTGTGCCAACTTTCAACATTTGATTTAGCGCCCCTTAATTTTTGATTTGGCTTCCCATTATTGTGCCAACTTTCAACATTTTATTTAGCGCCCCTTAATTTTTGATTTGGCTTCCCATTAATGTGCCAACTTTCAACATTTTATTTAGCGTCCCTTAATTTTTGATTTAGCTTCCCATTATTGTGCCAACTTTCAACATTTTATTTAGCACCCCTTAATTTTTGATTTGGCTTCCCATTAATGTGCCAACTTTCAACATTTGATTTAGCGCCCCTTAATTTTTGATTTAGCTTCCCATTATTGTGCCCACCTTCAACATTTGATTTAGCGCCCCTTAATTTTTGATTTGGCTTCCCATTATTGTGCCCACCTTGAACATTTGATTTAGCTCCTCATTAACACATGACATAGAACCTACACACCTTTCCACATATATACCTTTTTTTCAACTGCTCACTTTAATTTTTTTTTTTTCTAATCATTTTATCCCAAGCAAGGCAGGAACTGCCACTGGTGCACAGGGGATTACAGTGAAAGAAAAAACAAAGTACAGGGGATGTCGAAGACAGGATAAGAGATGGATGGGAATCAAGAACGTTGCATTTAAACTTTTGGAGATCAAGGAAACAAGCAAACAGAAGGAAGTTCCACAAACGGGAAGTGTGAGAAAAAAAAAAGTTGAAGAGGGAGTTACATTTAACTATTTCAACAGTAAAAGGGTTGCTAATCTAGTAGAATTCCAGCTGGAATTTGAACTTGGCTCTCCGATTTCTCATTCTGAGCCGATATCCACTGAACCACAACACACATTCATAGGGTACTATTCATTAAAAATACAAATTTTATTGTAACCTAATTATGTAAAATAATGGATCACATGCAATATAGGTGAAAAATTTAACTAGAAAAATTTTAAATAAATACAATTTCTACTAGAGACCTGTCATAATAGATAATCTTATTTTAAATTAATCAACTATGTTTTGTGGCAATTTGTAGCATCATCTTGAGATTTTTACTATTAAAAAGTTTAAGAATTTTAGCACAATCAACAATACACATCTAATCTATCTAAATCTAATCTAAATCTAAACTTATTTATAAATAGAACTTTGTCTCTGTGTGTGTTCGTTACCTATAGACTCTGAAATGGCTGAACCGATATTTTTTAAATTTTACACACTTGTACTATAAGCATCTGCGAGTGTTCTTAGCTAGGTTTTGTGTTGAGGTACCCCCGATAAATATCGAAAATCGATAATTGAAAAATCAGGTTATAGAAGGAGTGGTCCGATTTTAATCAAATTTGATACACTCATAGACAAAAACATAAGAAATGATATTCAGAAATTTCAAGGTTGCAGTTCTTACAATACTGCAGAAAATTTGATATCGATATCAGGAAATCAAAATTTGACTTACATCCATTCATTTTTCTTTTAGTCTACGGTTTCGCTTTAACTGGAAACAACTGTTGCTTTTTAGTCTTTTGTGCCAACGTCCAAAGTGTCTGAGGTCCAGGACCATGGATTAGTGTTAAAGCTTTCATTATACTCGAGCAATGCTGGGCTATACTGCTAGTAATAAATAAAAGAAATAAAATTTTCTTGAATGTACAAAATTGGCTTGGCACACTCAAACTTGAGAAATTTAACACCTCGATGCCAAATGTTTTTCGGCCAATAGAAAACTAGGAAACCTCTTAAAAAAAATTGAATAATCTTTAATTATCAAAAAAAAAAAATTCTTTTCCAGACCCTTTTCGTGAGCTGACACAAAGTTTGTTTGTCACCTAATGGAAAGGCCAGAATCACATCAGGGAATGAATTTACAAATGACCTGCTCGGAGCACAAGAAAATGAAATAAAAAGAAGACAGTTGCAGTGAGAAAAATATGAACATAATTAACATGTCCCTAGACAAACATCAAGCTATCATTATTATTATTGTCTTTATCTTTCTCCCTTACCTCTTTATTCTCACGGTTCACCTGTCTGAATTGTTGTTTCTATAGACAATTTGAATATATATAATATTATATTATAGTGTGCTATCTAACTAACAAGGCCAAATCAAACAAAACTAATGCTTCAACACACATACACTTTACTATAACAGATAACCCACTATAATAGAGCTTTGCTTTGCAACCAGTCTATTGCAGAAAGAAATGGCAGCCTATTGTAAGAAAATCTTCTGCCTAGTCAGTCATGAATTGAAAGAGATATGATTACTCAAGCATGTATCACATAATCACTGAATTGACTCACTCTTGAATAGTCAAGGAAGTTTGCACTGACTGATCAATGTTTTATTATGTCAATTTATCCAACTTTTCTTGTGTCTTGCAAGAGATTTTATGAATCTCTAAAAATCACTTTAGCAGGAAATGAAAAACCTCATTTTCAATCAGTTTTTCCTTTCTCAGAGGAAGCCTATTACCACCTTTAGTCCAACAAACTTTTAGGAACATCTATTTTCAATACTTGCCCTTCTTTCCTGTGTATCTCTCAACTGTTTTTTGGCTTCTATGTAACCTACAATATTAAAAAATTTTCCAATATTTACATTGTTCAGACTACTGTCCTCATCTTTATTGCCATATTTTTGGCTGTTATATGCTCTCACCTTTATCAGGTGCTTGGAATTTTTAACCAAATCCTTTATTTTGATCACTGGGGTGCATCATTTTTGTTCCATGTGTTGTGCTACTTCCAGACGTCATGTAGTTATCTAGTTGTAGTTATGTATGATATACCCCAGTGACTGAAATAAAGGGTTTAATTTGAAATTCTAAGCACCTGAAGAAGGCCAGAACATACCATAGCTGAAACACTGTGAATATGGCAATAAAAATGAGGGCAACAGTCTGAACAGTGTAAATAATGTAAATACTACCTCATCTCAGAAATATAGACAAACATCAATCATCATGTTCTATCTTCCTGAATCATCTTATTTTGTTGTCCTTTCTCCCTACTTATGTCTTCTCATTGTTTTTTTTTTGTTTTTTTTTTAGTAACCTGTTATATCTTAGTGGCTTTATTGGCTTGAAAATAAAAAAAACAGTTTTGAATCTACTGAAAAAAATGGTCAGCATTTGTTTTGGACAAAAACAAAAAAAAAAAACAAACAGAAATAATGTCTAAAATTTTCTGATTTCTCATTAATGCACATATTATTAGGATTAAAATTCTTACCCTGGTTGGTTTCATAACTACATTTGTCTGTTGCATTCATCAACATTCTTCCTAATACATCAGATGAAACATCAGAATAAAACTAACGATGATAAAAATATGAGGAGTGCGAAAAATTTGCAAAATGAAATAGAGCAAATGAAGCCAGGGTGCAGAAAAATTCTCAGCCTTGGCTCAAATGACCAAATCTCAAGCATAATTTTTTATGTTTGATATTTAGTAATATTTTAACATGTTTTTTCTTATTTTGTAAAGATGTTTTAGTTGGGCTGAAAACTTTTTCACAGCTACTCAAATAAATGTGAAACTTGACCCTCCCACTACAGTGGCAGCAAGTGGTGCAAAGAAACTGACATGTATACACATGGCTAAATCTCTACAGCCACCATCATGCTGGCATCGATATTAAACTGACCTCCCTTCTTTGTTAATATGAGGGAGGTGCTACTAAATGACTGGAATCCCCAGGGCAGGCATCACTTATACCGTGTCCTGTCTAAAAACTGAAACACAATATTCAGGTATAAATTATTCCAGATAGAGTTTACAACCAAAACAAATGTGAAACTATTTTGTCGAGCTCTCTACGATACCCTCGTATCACCTATATTTATAAAAAGTTCGAGAAGGAAAATTGTAAAATAAATCAAACCATCTTCTTTTTGTAACCAAACTTTTCATTGGTTCGTTCTGCATCAGCAGCAGCATTTTGCCTCTCTTTCGAAAAAGCGGGAATCTTCCCGCTCTTGAAGCTTCAGTTGGAAAGAAGATTTTGAAGCTACCAGACCTATTGTTTCCAGCTCACTTATCTTTTAAGGCATATTTATATTTTAGCCTACTCGTTAAAAAGAAAACCACTTTTCTTTTAAGGCATATATATTTTCGCCTACTCTTTAAAAAGAAAATAAGCCGGTTTCATCTTTACCTGACTGAGAAACTAAATTAAATATTCAAACTTTGCAATAACAACTTTTTGCATTCAATATTTTTCTCCTGGTAAATAATTATATTACTTCAACTTATCGGCTGAAACGCAAGTATTTTTGACATTCTTATTCATACACACCTTGCTTGCTGTTTATTCTTCAAACTCATCACTTTGAATTATTTCAGTTATTTGGACATACAGACTATTTTACCAACTCATCATCTTTGAACTGTTTAAATTATTTTCTTAAACACATACAAAAAGTGTTTCATACATCTCTAGTTAATTATTAAAAGGGTGAAAATAAGTTCTCTCCCTTTAACTGATTATTGTTATAATTAAAATTTTGTCTACCTACGTCTTGTTTGTTCACTTTTTGGTACACATTGAATTGAGAAGCTAACATTATTACATAACAAATTAAAAAAGTAGTTAGGCCGCTACAATTTCACCCAAATCAGTTGCTAATCAATTATAGAAAAAAACATTGACAAATTTGAGCCTTTGTGTCCACAAAAAATGGTGCGTCAAAAGGGTGTTTTTTTTTCTAAGTTATAAATGAGGGTGAGATAATAAATGAGTAAGGGCCAGGCTTTATTAATGATACCATTATTTTACTTTTGTTGTTGACTCCAGAATGTTACAACTTTTGTTATATGTGAATGTTTATTATTATATATGCATTGCTGTGTTCAGACTATAAAGAGTTTTTCTTCCATTTGTATGTATATTCATGTGAATATAGCATATTTGTTTCTACATGTGTGTCCCTGATAGAATGTAGTAGCAGGTTGTTTGTGTGTGCAATGTTATAATTTGTTCTGGTATTTGAATGTGTAGATTGTCTTTTAAATTAATTCCTTGGTTTTCTGTATATTCTTTTTGTGAATATTATTTAAGCACATCTTCCATTGGTTGGTTGGTTGGCTGGTTGGTTGGTGTGATGAATGAATCTTCAATCACTGCCATAAACTCACGTATACACATGTGTGCAAGATGTGGACCAACTGAAGAGAGGAAGTGTTTATGCACATGTTTGCTGTTCTTTTATGTTTACTTAACACCTACACATTTCTGCTTTGATTTTGGCAGCATTAAAATTTACGAGCAAATTTATTTTTTAAAGTGAGTTGTAGCAATATCTCCTGGGTTCTTTACTGCAAAAATAAACATGCCCTTATAATATGATCCATTTTAGTACAATAGGGAAATGTTGACCAGACCATAAATTCTTGGTTACCTTGTGACTTTAATTTTTTGACCCCCACCCCCAACAAACTGGTGAGGGTAGAACTCATTAATAACACTGTGAAATTGGAAAATGCCCTGTTAGCATTATCTTGCATTGATATTATCTAACACAAGACTACAAAAACAGAGCATCCAGTGAAGTTTAAAACTCACTTACAACAGACTGCAAAATAAGCCTGCAAATTATTTTTAACAAGTGTTATTTGTAATCATAATTGAAATCAAGGGCAGATAACTTCAGTTTCCGCATACACAGCTGACTCAATCATAACAAAAACAAAGGATACCAAGGCACATTAACATGGTGTAATGGTTAGCAAGATTGTTTTGCTAGAACAATTATGACTGAATAGTGAGTTTGATGCTCACTTGATGCTCCACACATCTGGCCTTGTACCAACTCTAAGCTTAAAAATAATTTTTGCATACCTTGACATGGTTTAATGGTTAGAAAACTTGTCTTGCTAGATCAGTTACTACTGAATGGTGAGTTTGATCCTCACTGGGTGACCATACTTTCAGCCTTGTCCCACACATCTATACTAAGCTTAGAAAATCATCATAACAAAAGACACCCAGTGAGGATAAAATTCACTTGGAATGAGCTAAAACCATGTTATTGATAAATATTGTACTTACTTCTTCAGTAAACATGACTTGTAGTTGCATGATTTGTTAAAAAGAAAAGCACATAATTATATTTGTGCACTAATTACTATAGGATGGCATAAAGCTGAAAAGGGGAGGGGAAGAGGTTTGTACTCACTTAACTATTTTATACCTAGCTAAACACTATCACGACCCATTTCCTCATTACAATTTGCACAATCACCACAAGAACCCATCCATCAACTCCCAATCCTTCATATACCACAATGCCACAAACTTACAAGGGACACCTAAAAAGTGGGGAAATAACCCATGACAATAAAAACGTATTTATATACAATATAAAATATATGTACAATATAATATAATATAAAACAGTTAATGAAAAATGAAATGATGGGAGGGGGATGAACCCAAAAAACAAACTGAAAATGCAACAAATTTTGACCTAAAATAATAAATAATGTTAGTAAGACCCATCCATCCCAGAAACAAAAAAGTGGCTGCTGTATTCCGCCAAACGGCGAAATCAAGAAGCACACTCGCTAAGGGAGTGGGGAGGGGGGTAAAAATTAATGGAATGGGACAATAAAAGGCTGAACCAGCCGAGATAAAAGGAGGTCATCTTTGTGTTGTCACTTATACAGGGTCTAATCCTCATTGCCTTTATATTAAGAAGGAAGTTCAGTCTCCTTACCAAGAACTACTACTTTGTAGAACAGACTCCTGAGGAGATACTTACCAATCACAACAATCTTAACCTCTACATGTTTAATGTCAACTATTATCTATTTTCAAAAACCACAGTCACTAACCCTCCTACTTTTTTGTCATTGTTTTTGTAAACAACAGTTAAAAAAACATACAAAATGAAAAGCAGATAACAAAAACGATTCCTATTACATCATATTAACTGGCATGGGGCTATAAATGAGGAGCCCCCACTCTGAGTTTTATTCACAAGCAAGACCTTTCCTAGCAAGTTTATGAGCTTAAATGAAATTAATTTATGGGCATGTTATGATTTATAAAATGGCAAGTGTTCTAAAAATAGGAAAAGGTAGACACACTGATGCCAAGAATTCAAAATTGGGCGGCAAAATAAGGAACCGTTTCTTTTGGTAGGAGTAGGAATAAGAAGTAGGAGTAAGAAGTAGGAGTTAAGGACAGTAGTTTTGGGTAGGATATCTGAAAAAGGGAAGAGGCTAGTCAGTTGACCACTAGAGTCCATAAGGGATAGGCTCGTTTACTAGTAGCAATGAAGAGAATTTAGCTAGTCTGCTCCTGTATCCACACAAAATTTAAAGGTTGTAATTTGATGTAAAAACCTAAAGTTTTACACCAAAAATAAACATCATTAATTCAACTTTGTGTTATCTTCTAATTATACCAAAAGAAAGCAACACAACAGGCATATAAATTTCCTTGTGCCTTTTCAACAGTTTGACTTTGACCTTAGGCCACAAATGAGGAATGCTTAGCATCAAACCTATTTGAAATAGTCTGTGTTATAACCATCAAATCATAGATAGGGATTTAATCGCAGAACTGAAGACTAAATGATTATATAGTTTTCGCGCGCAAATGTGACACATAGCCAAAAATATACAAAATTTAAAAATCATAATCACAAATTGAATGACCTGAAAAGATTACCTTCATCCTGTAGCAAAATCTAGCAGTACAATCTACAGAAGTACAGTATAGATAGCTACAACCTCCCTTGTAGCATTTAACATAGGCTGGCAAAAGGCCATGAGAAATGAGCGCTCATGTTAGGAATTAAATAAAATAGCATGAACACTGGTGGCGCTCTCTGTACGCGGTATTGAAACTAAGGGCAGATAATTCCAGTTTCCTCGCTGGTTAGCAGACACGCATAGTGACCACTCTAAACGACGTCAGTCACAATCAATACAATTTTCTTTTTTCGCGTGGCCACTAAAACGTGTGGATGTTTTGTTTTCTTTTCATGGTGTATCTAAAAAGATAGTTTATATATTTTTTTTTTCACTGTACTGTGGATTTTCGCTAGTGAAACAATACTGACTCCCATTGCCAACCCAAGCAAACTAAAGAAGAAAGACTGGTTGAATTAAAAATTTGCTGTTGCTACTAAAAAGAAAAAAAAAAGGATTTTTTTTTTTTCGCGAATTAATTTGAAATTTACGAAACATTTTGAAGTTTCTAAGTCGGGTAACGACGGACAATATCGGCTGGTGAGTAAATAAAAAACATCTGTACACACACACTACAGTATTTATTTTTTAATTCATTCCTTGCTGTCTCGTCCACTTTACACTTTAAGTTAGTGACACGCAAGATTTGTTTGTAAATGTTTTTATTTTCAAAGTAAAAAAAGATCAAAGGTGAAAAAAAAATCATCTTTATCATATATTTTTAAAAAATGAACATTTCTGACTGAAACATTTACTTTTCTATTATTAATTTTAAAATTTAAAACAAAATAAAATTTATTTCTTTCATGGCGGAAATTTAAACTTTAAAAACAAACATTAAAAGTAAACACAGTGTTTTATGTTTAAAAAAGTTGTTTGACAATAATATGTAATAATAATAGGTTTAGCTGAGTAGAACAGAATGATTAATACAAGATTAAAAGATCGTGTTGCGCCAGTCTTTACTGGAAAGTGGGCGTGCCTGCCTTGAAAGAGAGATCGTTAATTAAAATCTTGTTTTTTATTTCTTTTCTGTTCTCATTGATTCGATTTCGAACCTAGACTTTTGTTCTTATTCACTGATATTGGCACCAACTACCTCAGCTAATAAGCAGATCATATTTTAAATTTTAATAAATAACTTTTATGATTGTTTTGTTTTTTAGAGGATCCGACCAATGTAAATATAAAAATCTAATTCTAACGTTTATTTTTTTTTTTAAATAAGAACAAACGTTACAATCTAATAATCGCAATCTAAGCAAATGATCTAAGTTCAGCGAAGTAATCGGATTTTTTTCTTTAGTTGAGAAATAGCAAAGTTTAGTCTACCAAGTCATAATGTTGTTACCCGCTTTTTGCTTATAAAAACAAAAAGCAATTATTTTCATTGTAAGTGAAAAAACATCACAACCTGTGTTTATTTTTGACATTATTATGTTTTAAGTGTTTTTTTTTTTTTTTTTTTCAAAATGTTATCAATACACTGAATTCATATTTCATTTGCTCTTGCATTTTCATGTTTTAACTTCGGTAAAATTTCTTATATACTATTTCTATTTTAGTTCTTTTTCTTGATGTCGATTCGACCGGAAGTTGCCTTCTCAAAGTCAGGATTCGAATGACCAAAATCAGAGATTTTTTACGCATAAACTCCGAGTGGCAACTTCCGGTACCATTTTGAAAGATTTAGAAAAGAAAAATGATATTATTATTTATTCAACCACTTTTGAAGTATTTCATTTTTTAGCCAACACCTGATAGCTGGAAGCTAAATACGAAATAAAACAAAGGAAGTAGTTCGGAAATGGATTCCGTTTTGTTGTGTGAACTATGGATCACTCATCAATTGAATCGACATTTCCCGCTTTATTGATTTAATAATAATATTCTCTCTCTAACAAAGTTATTGTTTACACCTGGCATGCTCACTGAGATGTGATGTGATATAAAGTCGAGTTTAAATGTGAGAACCCGAGCGCGTACACTCGTGCAAGTACCCTAAATTACCCAGCTTTCGCAGACGTACGTTACTCTGGCGATTAAACAATAATTAATCTTTTAATTCTTTTAAACCCTACTAAAAAAATGTATAACAACATCAAATAAAAAATTGTTGTTATATATATATATATATATATATATATATATATATATATATAAATCCTTGTCTTACGTTTCATTCTAAAATTCAATTGTTTAATTTTTAAATGCATTGCGATAAACATTTATTATATCATGTTACGGGTTTTATTATTATTTTTTACGTACTTTCAAGATTGTCTTATTCAGGACAGCAATATAAGAATAACTTAAAATTTAAGTTATTATCTATTTTAATTTAAGTCTTAAATTAAAATAGATCGTCAGTAAAAGTGCCATACGTGATACACGCTTTTGGGCGGAAGATTTTCCCACAGTGGGTTGCCGTTATTTTCTGCGGTAGACTGGTTGCTAATCAAGGCTATAGAACCCAATCTGTCCTGTTATTTAACCCATAACTGGAGGAAGAAAAGACGGATTAATACTTTTCCAAGAAGAGTATTGCGCGTTAATGAATGCAACGAATTCAACTAGAATTCGAACTTGGTTCTCCGATTCCTCGTTATCCAATGCATCACAACGCACACCCACATCACAAGATTATACACAGTGTACACCAGCAAATTATCAATTATTTTATTTTATTTTTGGTGAAAATTGGTTACTCCTTTTTCAGCGATTAATAAATTGGTATTAATTTTTTACTTTTTTTTAATTGGTGATAATTTTTTACGATTTAAAAATAAAGATTTTAAAAAGTCATACCCTTCCCACAGCAAACAGGAATAAGAGAAACTTTAAAAACTTTGTGCTAAAAAAAGCAGTTACTTGTCACTTCTTGTCAGTCCTTTCAGCTTAAACTTGTAAAAAGAAAACTGAAAGGCATTTTTATATTGTTTTTAGTTTTTTGGTTAAATACAAACAAACATTAACATTCTTTAAATTGTTTCAGTTACTTGAAATTTCCTGCAGCTGCACATTGAACTTAAAAAAAAATATATATAGTTTATTAAATTTGAAAGTTTGTTAGTTGTAAACTTCTATTTGGTGTCGCAGAGTAAATTCACTGTTAGTGTAAAAAATCTAAATAAGCAATCTTTGAAATTTCCACTAGTCACTATAATTGCCTGTAGTGTAGTGTAGTGTAAAAAAGACTTTGTTTCGACCATGAGGTCTTTCTTCATTCACACTAATTATGAAGTTTTGGCATTTGCTCAGATTTTTTTAAAACTTTTGTGAGCTTATCCAGGTGTGTGTGTGTCTGTCTAGAAATAATAACAATAAATAATTTAAGTAAATAAATTAAATTCATTTATGACAGGCTATCAAGCAAGTTTAGTAAGTGGATACATTCTCGGGAAACACCAGGTTAAGAACAGATAACCATTTTTTTGTTTTTGTTTTAACGATCGATCTCTTTGATAATCAACAGAGGACACTTAATTAGCAAAAATCAGTTTGCTTTAAAACAACATCTTCTAGAAATAATCGACATTTTTTGTTCAAAATTTTTGTTTGTGAAACGCAATCATTATTGTTTTTTATTTTTTTTCTTACAAACGGTATTCTCCTCATTTAACGAAAAAAAAAAGAATTGATTTTTCAACTGGTGTGTTTAATATTTAGATATTTACTAAGCATAGTATGGCACAAGTTATAACCTTCTTTGTTTTTTTTAACAATAATGATGATCCTGTGTGTACAAGGCCCAAGAGTCATTCGAGTTACAGGTTTACAGAATGAGTGGCATAACTTATGGGGTTATCTGTGGAAGATAACAGTTAATGCTAGACTTAAACAGATTTAAAATTGTAGTGATCAGAGAACCATCCTCTTGGGAGTCAGTTAAACAAAGAAGCAATTCATGAGAAGAAGCTGCTTGAGTGGAACTTACCATTGAAATGTGCATGGCATAGTAAGTCTTAGCCATGAAGGTTAGAACTGGTGCGAATAAATAACGTTGTTTATTTGAACACTGTCCATGGAAATAGTGATACGACAGTGATGTGTCACCTGTTGAAAAGGTTTTTTTTTTTTTTTTTTTTTTTAATCATATCACCCCAAGCAAGGTGGTAACACCACTGAAGCGCAGGGGGCTACGTAAGAGTGAAAAGATTGGAAAAGCCGGAAATCACATCCTAAACAGAGAACAAAGGATGAGCCTCTTCACCTGTTCAATAGACGTGGGTGGAGTGTGAACTGGGGGCCGTGGAGATTCTTTTGGACTCTACCAGGGCTGGAAACTGAAGACTGAGTAGCTCCTGCCCATGTCATACCTAGTGAATATTGAATCACTCACAATAACATAGTGCGGCACTTATTTCTAAATTCTTTTCTTCTTTTTTTAAATATAGGTTTGCTTTGAAAACAAAGTATTACAATAATTTAGTTTCTGTATTGTAAACCAAATATAATTAGTCATTCTTCTCTTATGTGTCATGTTCCTAATGATTATGGCTCTCCGCAGTTTCCCATCCTTTGTAATTCTTAATAAATTTTGTTATCTCTCCTAAACCCTGTTCTGCTATCCAACTACTCAAGCTCACTAGGTAGTTGCTTTTCTTTGTCCCTCTTGCCAACTTTAAATTAAAATTGTTGCTTTATGAATGCTCATTGTTCTCAGTATATGAAGGAGTCTGGCATAGGACTAATCCAGCAATTTAAATCAGTTTATATCTGCCATCTGCATAAAGGATGAGTCTTCTGACTTTTGACAGCCTTAGCTGCAGACAGATTTCAATAAAAAATTTTAAAAAAATGTTTAAAAATAAAATTGTAACCTGGGCCAGCTGCATAGGCTGTTCACTTATTGAACAACTCAAAGTAGATTTGTCTTCGTAGTAAAGTAATATTCTACCAATTTTTAACAACATTCTTAGTTTTTTGAATTGTAAAATAAAAAAAATAAAATCTCATTAATGATTTTTCTCAGTAGATGATTTGGAAAAAATAAGCAATTAAAATTATAACCCTTAAATTGTACACAAACTATTTCCTGCTGTGTGTATTCTAAATGCTGGATAAATTATATAGGCAAAGCCTGTGGGTGCTCTTAAACTTGAAATTCAAACTTTTCTCAGAAGGTTAAAGTTCTCTTCCAATATTCTTCTGAAAAGCCATTTTTGTCTATAGCTCAACCACTTGGACTTTAACATCATCAGTAAATTCTGTTTGCACCAGAATACTTCAGACTGTCCTTTGCATCTCACAGCGTCAAACACTGGTGTCTATTTTTTTTTTTTTAATCATTTCACCCCGAGCAAGGCAGAAATGCCACTGATGAGCGGGGAGCTACATAACTGTAAAAAGATTAATTAGAAAAGAGTGAGGAGTACAAACTAGTTAGAAAGGAGCAATAGAAAGCTGAGAATGCAGGTGCGATGACAGATACATAGGTGGAGAGAAAGGGAAGGATATACGGGGGTGGAGAGAGAGCTAGAGTCCAGTGGTTAATAGATGAGTATTGACTTTGCATTTAAATTTCTGGAGGTTGTAGCCGTCAGGAAAGCAAGAATATGGGAGCGAGTTCCACAGGCGGAAAGTGCAAGAGAAGAAGCTGCAGGAGTAGAATTGTCGTTTGCATTTGGCTAACCTGACTGTGAATGGGTGGGACCCAGTTGCCAGTCTGGTTGCACGAGTAAACACCTGTTGAGGAGGCACCAGTGACTTAAGTTCGTCCAAGTATAAAAATTAATTCATGAAGCCTCCTATGTATATAGAACAGTACAACTTCTTTACTAGAATGCTCCAAGCTGTTTTAAACATTTCATGGTGTCAACTCCTGTCTAACAAGGTGCTCTATGGAAAATTCCATTCCATCTCTGAAGCCATATGGAAGCATAAGTTAAGATTTATATTGTTGGAACCTTAAAGAACTTGTTGCTGATTCACTGCTGTGACAATGTCTATCAACAAACCTATCACTTCTCTACTCACCCACCACACTCCCCTTCCAGTTTCAAGCTCTGTCTCTTCTAATTTTCTTTTCAGTTTTGAGTTGCTAACTCTGCTAGCTTTGTTTAATATTATTGACCTTACAGATCATTTGGCTCCCTTTTCCCTCCTCAGTCTTGGGCATGGTGGTAAACTGCATCCGGCAGCAAGGTCTCTGATTGGGAGGTTGTGAGGAGCATGGAACCAACTCTTAATGCTCTTGTTCCCAGAACCACCCTGACGTGCAGTGGTAGCACCTGTTAGGGTCCCAGCTATGGGCAAATAGTTAACACCGAAACAGGGGTCAATACACTATGAAAGTATAAAAACAAGCTTTTATAAAAAAAAATATACATAAAATTAGACTTTTATAGAAAAATATATATTTTTGAAGGAAAAATATTGCCAACAATACATCTTTTGAAGAAAACATTATTACCATAACACTTTTTTGAAGGAAAAAATTATTATCAGCAAAACATTTTTGAATACGAAACTAGAAGACATTTTTAGTTTTCTAAAATAAAAAAGAATAAAAACAACAAATTCTCATCAAAATTTGACTAAATCAACCTTCTTGCTGTAACATTAAACAAAAATACTTTAAAAACCTATCTTTTTGGCATTAAATAACTCACAGAGGTTGATATGCCATTAAACAAGACTCAAACTCTTTTCCCTCCTCGGTTGGAGCCAGTGTGTCATCTCAATAGCATTAATTCTTCTTTATGTGCCATGTCTCTTCAAAACATAGGCGATTATGGACTTCCACTTACCCCTGTCCCATGTCATTCTTAATATTTTTCCTCTTGGTATCTCTATCAAATCTTGCTCTGCCATCCATTTGCTTAAGCCTATCAAATATGTCTGGCACTGCTTTCCTCTGTCTCTCTTTCTTTTTAACTGTCCTGTGAATATTAGATTCTCCAAACTTTCCTTCCTCATTACGTGTCCCAGAAATCTCCGCAGTCTCTTCCTGATGTTTCCTTTTAGCTTGCATCCTCTCCAACACCTTGTTGTTACTCATGTGCTCAGTCCATGATATCCTCAGCATCCTTCTGTAGAACCACATTTCTGTTGCCTTGAACCTTTTCTTTCCTTGAAGAGATCTTCCTACATTCACTGCCATTTAGAAGGATGGAGCAGTCTAGCACTCTTTTCTTTGTTTCTAATGAGATCTTCCTCTCAGTGCTCCGGTTAGATTTTGAAATTTGTCCTTGGCCATGCCAGTGTGTCTTTGGATCTCAGTGTCACACCTTCCATCCTCTGTCAGAACACTTCCCAGGTATTTAAATTTATTTACCTTTCTTATTTTAGTTTCCCTAACCTGTAGGTGGCATTTTGGGGTCTTTTTTTTTTTTTGTGGATGACCATGTACTCGTTTTCTCTTGCTACTTTCTGTAGGAGCTCCTGAATTTGTTTCCCTAAAATCTTATGATATCGAGGTTGATAGTAAAGTCTAGTATGAACCCCTTATATACATTGGGCACCACTGAGAAAGTTACCTAATTCCTGGCTGTGGTAAAACTTCACCCAAGCACACATTGAAATTCAGGCTGGAATAATAATGTTTTCAAATTCAGTTCACAAGTAAATCATGCAACACATTAATCATTGTCTTATCAGCATGAAGTGGATAGGGTTGGGGATTTTACTGAATCTTGGCTAGTTAAATTTGGATGTGATTCTCCTTGGAACAGTTCTGAATTTTATTTTATTATTTTAAAGCATAAATTTTAATGCATTTCATTTATAACTTTCTTCTCCTGGGGTCATTCTAATTTCAAGACGGTATCTATGTAGAGCAAGTGCAAGCTGAGTGAGGTTTTCAGGCACACAGACAGACAGACAAACAGAATTTACTGTTTATTTATTTAGTGAGAAGATAGATAGATGTAAAAAATCTATATAGCAGTAAGTTTTAAAACATTGACTAATTGCCAGTTTTACCTAACGTCACTGTATCAATAGCATTTGTCATTTTAAAAAGCAATGATAAGAATTTGAGTAAAACCTAAACATATGAAATTGTATCTATACATTTTCTTTGTTCTTTGAGAATTTGTAACAAAAATATTACCCACTATTTATTAGATTGTTTATTTACAATATTTACAACATTCTTAAAATGCATACCGACTAATACAATGTAATGCTTATCGATTCATAAAGAAAAAATGTGAAAATATTTTTCTTAATGTTTGAATAAAATAGTTTCCTTTCACATCTATTTCTAAATATAAAATGGTAAATAATCAATCTTTATAAAAAGTCAAAGTAAAATAATAGTTAAAATAATAGTATTACTGGAAAAAAAAAACGTCTTTTAAAAGGCTTTCTTTTTTTTTGTAAAACTTTAGCCATGTTTTTAAATAGTTATAAAGTTTCGTAAAATAAAATTTCAACAACCTGGTCATTAAGTGAGAAGTTTTGATTGCTATTTGTTGTGGTACAGTGGATATCAGCTCGGAACGAGAAACCGGGTAACTGAGTTCGAATTCCAGTTGAATCCATTGTATTCACTTACGCGCAAATACCCTTGGGAAAGGTATTAATCCGTCTCTTCCTTCCAGTTATGGGTTAAATAGCAGGACAGATTGGGTTCTATAGCCTTGGTCGGCAACCAGTCTTCCACAGAAAGCAATGGCAACCTACTTTTTTTTTTTTTTTTTTTTTAATCATTTCACCCCAAGCAAGGCATTCCACTGCCACTATTGCGCATGGGGTTACATAGGGGAAGGTAAAGAGAAGGAGTGGTTAGACATAGGGAATGTCAGGAGGAAGGTGACAGATGAGTAAGGATACTGAAGATGAGGGTTGGGCAGATGGGAAGAGTGTTTGATAGAATGGGAGCAGGTTAGTGTGTTAAGAGGTGTCTATTGACCTTACATTTAAACTCCTGGAGATTGTAGCCATTGGGGAAGCAATTGTGTGGAAGGGAATTCCACAGTCGGGAAGTGCGAGGAAAGAAACTGTTGGAGTAGAAGTTGCGGTTGCATTTTATCGGTTTCACTGTAAAAGGGTGGGATCTAGTTGCTAATCTAGTATCTCGTGCAAATTCATATTTACTGCGGGATAATCTTCTGCCCGGTCAGTCATGTCTCTTTTGAGACATAATCGCCCAAGCGTGTATCACGTATGGCACTTAACTAACTGACTGACATGTGTAATAGATTTGTGTCAATTGGCTTTATATAGCTTTAATGTTGCTTTTACATCATACCATATTTTTTCTAATTTATATCTAAATTTCTTTACCCTGTTGTAGTGTCAGTCAGTTGAATGCTATATATGATACACATTTGGGCAATCATGTCTCAAAAGAGACATGACTGACTGGGCAGAACATTTTCCCGCAGTAGGTTGCTATTATTTTCTGCAGTAGATTGGTTGCCAGATCTGAACCCAATCTGTCCTATTATCTAACCCATAGCTGGAGAGAAGAGATGAATTAATACTTTTTCCAAGGATATTTGCATGTGTAAACGCAAATTCTACTCCAGCAGCTTCTTCTCTTGCACTTCCCGCCTGTGGAATTCCCTTTTGTTTATTTGCTTTCCTGACAGCTACAATTATCAAGAATTCAAATGTAAAGTCAATAGTCATCTCTCTCTCACTTACTTGCATCCTCTCTCTCATGCTCCTTTCTTCATCCACTCTCATTAGAATTCTCATCCTTCACTTACCTACTTCCTGACACCCCCAGTAGCCTGTCACTCTTTTTCATAACGTTCCTCTTATGTGACCCTCTGCTCAACAGTGGCAGTAAAATGCCTTGCTTGGGGTGACACAATTACAAAAAAAAAAAAAAAAATAAAGAAAATGCAATAAATTCAAATTCAGATACCCGATTTCTCATTCCGAGCCGATATCCACTGCACCACAATGTATATACGGAGCAGTAAGCATGAGAAAATTGAAAAATCAATTCTATATTGTGTATGTATAATACTTTAAATACAAGTCAGTTTTTATTTTTCACTTTATTCATTTCAATTTTGAAGAAAGAGAAAGCAGCATAAAAACAAAGTTTCTTGTTCAAGGTAGAATAGCGAACCTTTGCCGATTAAATAAGGCTGAATACTGGCTTTAAGCAAGATCCTTGTCATCGACAAATATGTGTAATAAATGGAGTATCTACTCAAATATGGGTCTACATTAAAGATAACATTTAATTTATGTACACACAAAACACTCAAGTTTCATTGAAAACAACTTAAGAGGTATTTGCGTATGTATCTAGAGTTATAGAATGTTTTTTTTTTTTTCTAAACACAGCACATTGTGGTTGTATTCATAGTTGATACATATGTAAAACAAGCCATACATTCATTTAAAAGTAAAAAATAAAATCATCCTTGATAATGGCTAAAAGTATAGCCACAAGCACTTAGACATACAAAACATGTAGAACAATTTCAACATAATTTGTGTCCATAATTTGTGAGAACACAACAAAAATTAAATAAAAGACTCAAACGCAGGATCTTGTCAGTCGTTTTTAATAAAACTTGTATGAAAGAAAGATTGCTTCCCAGATGCATAAATGCACATATATATATTTTCCATTTGTAAACAAGTTATTATGCAACCCAGGTTTCTACCATGAATGGTGTCTTCAAGTGATTTTCAATAAATGATTTTACCGTTAAAAATTCCCTGCCACGTGAGTGTTATAAAAAAACCACTGTTACGTGAATGTTCTTTTAAAAAAAAATGGTAAACAGTAAAATCAGTTATTGAAAATTGCCTGAAGACACCACTCATGGTAGAAACCTAGGTCGCATAATAACTCATTTACAAATGGAAAATATTCAAAAGTTCTACAATATAATTGTATTGAACACTTTTTAATACAAATGTGCACTGGTCTAATTTTATTATGACCAAAAACTAAGTAATTAAACAATCAAGATATATATATATATATATATATATATATAAAAATTAAGATAAAATTTAGAGGGGGAATAGCTATTTTCAACATGTCAGTTTAAAACATGCATTGTCAACCCTGTTTAATCAAAGAATGAGGAAAAATTCTAATGCCAGAGGCAAGGGCTAGTAAAGGAAGGGGTGGGGAATGTTCATCATTATAGGGTTAAGGTAGAGAATCTTAGTAGTAATTTCCCTTAGGGTAATAGGAGGCATGTTGCTTGACCATTGGGTTAGTAGTGGTAGGTAGGAGGGAAAAGGTTACTGCTTTGCCAAATTTTTCAAAAAAATTAAATTGTGACTAAATGGAAGAATGATATAATTATTGCAATTTAAATTTATTCCTGTGACGACACATACTAATAATTTCTCTACGTTTATTCAGAAGTACATTCTTATATTGAAATTTCAAAATCTTAATTTTTTTCGTTAAACATAAATTACATCTATCCCTTAAGCTATTAGGAGTGCTTGCCTTGCCTATCAGCTTCCACTTTATCTGTGGATTTAGGTTATTTTCTTTACTGTTAGGTTCACTCTGTACAAGGCCCAGGAGTCATTCAAAGTAGTGGGTTATATTAAGGGTTAGTTTATATGGATAAGAGGGAAAGTTAACACTAGACTTGATCAGGTTAAAATTGTAGTGATCGGTTGGGGGTAAGCAACCTCTTTGGAGTTTGTTCTACATGGCTGTGCTTCACAGGGTGGGGAGCTGTTTGTGTAAAACTTACTTCTCACTAATGGAATATGAGTGGTTTGCTACTATATTGCAGGTCCTAACCAAGATAGTTAGACCTAGCAAAATATATAGTATGGAGTATTTTTATGCAACAGCTTGTTTTAGTAATTAGAGATTTTTGTGACTGAAGCTAACAGCTGCTGCTTCCTCTTCTCTTCATATAGGGATTTCAACCTAATTAAATTATCATCATTGTATAGCCTCACCCCTAAATTTTAACTTCATAGATAATTATGTATGCCAATTGCTATGCCAGTCTGTGTTAATTTAAATTCCATTTGTTGCTGAGTTATTTGACAGTTGTTTATAAAATTGTTTCTTGATTGAAATAGGTCATTGTGAGAAATTTGACCAGTTTTTTTTTTTTGTTTTTTTTTTTTTTGTTGGAAGTTCTATTATTAACTAAAACATATAATTCTCAAATTTCTGTTCCCAGGCACCATTTTGTTCTCAGGCTTCTATTCTAACCCATGACTTGTTAGTTTGTTTAACTGCATATCAACTCCTTATAGATCATTTAATGCCAAAATTTGACTTTCTTTGGAGCTTGGATAAATTTTACAAAATTCTTTTACTGGTAATTTATTCAATTTTTAAAAGAAAGTCTATTGTTGGCAATTTATTTTATTACTCTGAAAATGTATTTTTGTAGCCCATTTTTGGTGTTCACTCTTTTCCCATAGCTGGGACCCTAACAGGTACAACTATTCAGGTTTGGAGTGGACCTGGAAACAACAGCAATTAAGAGGTGGTTCTATGCAACTCACAACCTCCCAATCAGAGGCCTTACTGGGGAATGTAGTTTATTGTCATACCCAGGACTAACCCCACTTTAGGAGTTAACTGTTTTCTATAGCTAAGACCCTAAGAGGTACTACCACCTGGGACAGCAATTAAGCGGTGATTCAGAGGCCTTGCTGCCAGATGTAGTTTATTGTCATACCCAGGACAGGTGACAGGTAACTCTTTTAGCTGACTACAATCCCCTGTATCAATTAAACATAAGATTATTTTGATCTGTTTATTTATTCTTTTCCTTTTAATTAGAATACGTACATGTTTATTGAAGAACTCTGCTAAGGTTTTCATCAAAAATATTTCAACCTTTTTGACTTTAAAATAAAGCACTAAGACAACATTTAAAACATGAAATTAATCTTCAAAGTTTCAACTTTTAAGCAAACATAGTTATTATTAGAAATTGGATACTCTTCAAGTAATACCTTTTAGGACTGAGCTGAGCCTTTTCTGTTGAATATTCATACACATTTTGTGTCTGCTGTTAAATTAGAATGGATAAATAAAAGGACTGTACATAAATTAGTGAATCAGAGTACAAGCAGCCAGTGTGATAATATGAGTAGCAGCAAGATGTAACAGTGCAAGATGAAGTCATAAAGAAATCTTCCTTTGTCTAGTTTCTTCACTGTCATATGAAAACTGTCTTCATTAGGAAAAACTGGAAAAAAAAAGAAATTAAAGAAGTTATTTTGACACAACCCCCTTTTCCCTAGGTATTTCTAAAACATGAAAATTTTGGATTTACGCCTTATCTGCTTTCTTCTTTTACCTTTTCATTGTGGATGTGTTGTATATCTTTACAAGGCCAAATTTTTACCCTGTAGCTCTTTTAGTTATCTGATCAAAAATATATTTTTTCTTTTGTTTGGTAAAGAAGTAAGTTTAGAAAATCAGTTCATATTACTTAGTATATAAAAACAAAAGATAAAATAATGATTTTTATTCAGATGATTAGTTAGCATATCTCAAGGACCATTGTTACAGTAAGTTTTATTTTCATAGGTTGCCTCTAAACTTCTTGCATTAGTCTGGTTTAAGCAAAGCTCAACAGGTGGGGAGCCTTGCATTCTCTGTTAAATATTTACATGCATTTTGTGTCTGCTATTACATCCATGCACAAGGTATAAATAAAAAGAACAATGTATCAAATAATCCGTCAATCCAACCAGTCAGCATGATAATACAAGTAGCAGCTAGATGTAACAGTGCAAGATGAAGTCATAAAGAAATCTCCTTGTGTCTATTTGCTGTCATATGAAAACTATTTTCATTAAAAGGAACTGGACAAAAAAAAAAAGTAAAATATTATTTTGTAAATCACCCCAGCTATTTCTGAATTAAGAAAATGTGGTTTTTGTGTTTTATCTGCTTTTGGAGGAGAAAAAAAGACAAATAGACAAATAAAGTGTGAGCCTGAAATTTTATCTTTCAAAATTTCTTTTTTTTTTTTTTTTTTTTTTTTTTTTTTTGTGTGTGTGTGGACAAAGTGAATTTTCTTTTTTCGAGGCTAAGTTTTGACCTCCTCAATGTTCCAAATTGCATTTTATTTGAAAATTGTCACTATCATAAATTGTTAGATTATATTCCATCTGAGCAAAAAATTTGGAGTGCCCAGATTTATTTACTGTTTTTTTTTTTTAATTTTTTAAATTTTTATTTTTTATGTAAATCTAAAGTATTTTTTTTCTCAAATTTTTAATCGAAAAATAGACACAGGTCTGACATCGAACTATATACATGGGTGTCTTTGACTTACAACAGAGTTACAAATTTACGATGCATTGAAACATGATTTTCTGTGTAAGTCGAAACGTACCCATAATTTTTCCATGAATAAGCATATGCGTCACTCACTATACTAATGCAAGAAGAAAAGTTGTTAAATTGGACCCTGATTTTGTGTCGATCAGCTTAGCTAAACAGTGAATCTTATCTTTTTATTTAACCATATAAAATCTAGCTGAAAATTTCTGAGCCAGAAATCTAAGTTATAAACTTTTTTCTCTGGCTTCTTTTCTCCTGTCTCTGGTCAGTACGGCAGATCACAAGTGCAGTAAATCTTTAGTTTTATGACAATTCATGGTTTTAATCTCATCTAGGACATAACACATTTTTATGATATATGTTACATAAGTAAGACTAAAAAACATATGGATATAAATATGAATACAAATAATAAAATGAAAGTAGTTCATATGATGAAATTGCTTTAAGCTGCTTGTATATTTACTACCTAGTACAACCAGGAACTGACCCACACCACCTTCTGACTACATGTTCTTGTCACGTCATCTGCGTTGTATATATGAGGCAAATGACATAAATTGAAACGAGATTAAAAGCGATTGCATCATCACCACAAATCTACATATGTTGAGTCTGTTGTAACCTGAGGACTTACTGTAAATTATGACCTGCCCCACCCACCCAAGTCACAAGAAAAGAAGCCAGAGAAAAAAGGTTATAACTTAGATTTCTGGTTTAGAATTTTTCAGTTCTATTTTATATGCTTAAATGAAAAGATAAAAGATTCACTGTTTAGATAACCTAATGGACCCAAAATCAGGGTTCAGTTTAACATTATAGTTATTGTAAATTGAACCCCTCACTAAAAACTTGCCTTGGAATTCTCAAAAACTACTACTTAAAGAAACAAGGCCAGTACAAGGGTCTTGTCTCCCCCTACCAATTCTATTGTATAGCTCTCCCATGTATGATATACAGCTCTACTCTATGACATCTCAAATTTTGCAGTAATTTTTAACATCAACTTGAGATTTTTCTTGTTAAAAAATTGAATAACTGTAACACATTCAACATTATAGATGAAAAATAGTGAATTTTATATAGTGTTTCTTTTTCAAGATTTAGCATGAGCAAAATAAATTTACGAATTTGGATAAAAAAAAAAATGTCCAGAATGACATCGAAATCTGCAAAAATAGTCAGTTGTGCTTAGTTTAATTAGTATCATCTATAAACATAGGTAGAAAGAATGCAAATTTTGAGAAGATAGATAGGGTCAGAAAACACTGCCTGAACCCCCTAAACAGCCCACACCATCCCCATTCCTGGTTAGTGGAGTTCAGAGGTGGTATACCTCAACCTTGTTTCAGATTCCCATTAGTAACAACATAAAATTTTGACAGTAGCGCTTGTGTGTTATAGAATGGTAGAGAGACAGGCATGAAAGGCATTTGGTAAATTCCAGCAGAGATTGATTTTAGGAACTATTTCTGCATGTCATCGATGTACAATTTCAAAAAACAGTTTCATTGGTGAAGATTCAAATTTGTTTGATTTGTTTTTTTGGTGTTTATTTTTTTTTAGTTTGAATTTCAAGCAACGAAAGAAAAATGCAACAATAATTATTCACTGGGTGAGAGTCAAATTTTGAAAGCATGGATCAGGTAGAGTATAACATTTTCTTTTGTTTGTTTTCTATTACTTTTGATAATTTTTCTTATTTTATTTTCTTAAAGCCATCTTGATGGCAGAGAAGATATTAAATTCTGGATAGATACAAGACAAGCCATGAAAAGATGCTGAACTTTTTACTTTTCTGAAAAAGATTTTTCCAAATTTCTGACATAATTCATCCCTATCTTTCTTGCATTTTATTACTAATTTATTTATTTATTTATTTTTAATCATTTTACTCCAAGCAAGGTGATAATGTCACTAAGACGCAAGGTGTTATTGGGAGGGAAAGTGAATGAGAAGAAGTGAAGTTAAAGAACAATAAAAGAACAGAATTGACGTTGCATTTAAATTTTTGAAGATTGTAGGTGGCAGGGAAGCAAGAAGCCAGAAGAGAGTTCCACAGGCAAAAAGTACAAAAAAGGACACATCTAACTTTAAATTATGTCAATAAAATTATTGAAACAATTCAGTTAAGTGCCATATGTGATACACATTTTGGGCGATCATGTCTTGAAAGAGACATGACTGATTGGGCAGAAGATTATCCTGTAGTAGGTTGCCATTACTTTCCGCAGTAGGCTAGTTGCCAGCCAACACTATAGAATGCAATTAATCCGTCTCTTCCCTCCATTATTGGAGGAAAGAGACAGATTAATACCTTTCCCAAGGGTATTTGTGCGTAAGTGAATGCAAGGAATTCAAATGGAATTCGAATTTGGCACCCCAAATTGTCACCCCGAGTTAATATCCACTATTGAAACAATTACTTAACCTGAATTTTATTCAGACAATTGAATTTCTTTGTGTTTGTAACCTAAGTTCTTGTTCTTCTCCAATCTGCCATTCAGTATTTGTCAGGTATATAATCTTTAAGAGAGAAAATAAAGAATCTTTTTCTTTGGGTTCTTCCCCATCCCTTTGTGAATTTTGTGGCCAGTGAAGGCTAAAGAATATATTAACCAAAATGTAACAACATATAATGGTGGGAGAAAGTAAAAAAAGCTGTACTCTTCACCTAGCTAAGATGCTACCTCCGCCTTCCAAAAAAAAGATTATAATGCCTTTGAGCACTAATACAGAAGATGACGCTTACAACTGAGTGGAAATGACGCACAGTTGCACGTTTGTTGAACCATAATACCGATCTCATCTGAGGGGGTAGGTTTTCTTTATCAAGATGCAACATGACTAACAAAGTAATTTTCTATTTTCTTCATTGCACAGCATCACCATGGAATTCAGCTGTCTAGACAAAATATGAAAAATTAATTACTGTTTTGAAAGTTTTAGATAATAACGCTTACATTTAGTTGTTGTGTGCATGTCTCATCTAAACTTAATTATAAATGGAACTTTTTCTGTGTGTGTGTGTCCGTTACCTATACACTCCGAAACGGCTGAACCGATTTTCTTTAAATTTACACAGTTGTACTATAAGCGTCTGCGAGTGTTCTTAAGTAGGTTTTGTGTCGAGATACCCCCAATAAATATCGATAATTGAAAAATTCAGGTTATAGAAGGAGTGGTCTGATTTTAATCAAATTTGATACACTCATAGACAAAAACATAAGAAATGATATTCAGAAGTTTCAAGGTTGCAGTTCTTACAATAGTGCAAAAAATCAATAATATATATATATAAAAGGCAAGATGTTTGTGTGTGTGTCTGTTTATCTGTCTGTATGTCCTTTATACAAATCCACAATTTTTATCCGATTCTTACCAAATTTCACACAAATATTCTTTAGGCTGAGTCTGAGCTCCAGGACCATGGATTAGTTTTAAAGCTTTCATTACACCTGAGCAATGCCGGGCTATACTGCTAGTCCTGAATAAATGCTAGAATACATTTTGCATGCAATATCAACATGGGACCAAAGGAGCCAAGTCAACCTCATGTGTCCTTCCAGGCTGCCAAATGCAGAATTACATGACTGGAGTAACTACACTTGCAGAAAACATGTGACAGAGGTAGATTATATAAGCATCGACTCCAGTGGTAAGTGGGTAGTATTTGGGATATTGCAGATGAGAATATAAGGGCCTTATCTCGGTGAGGGCTCTGAGGTCATGAACACACATGTGCATACTTTTTAATGGGAATTAACCGGACTGATTTAAAATATATTAAACTAGCAGTATAGCCTGGCGTTGCTCGGGTGTAATGAAAGCTTTAAAACTAATCCATGGTCCTGGAGCTCAGACTCTTTGGACGTTGGCACGAAAGACTAAAAAGTAATAGTTGTTTCCAGTCTAAGCGAAACTGTAGACTAAAAGAAAAATGAATGGATGTAAGTCAAATTTTGATTTCCTGGTATTGATATCAAATAAGTTTTTTTTCGTCATAAACTGAATTTTGAAGGCTAAATAATTCCTCTGAGTAAATGGTATCATGGCTGAGACTAAGAACTGCAATTATACCTATTTAGAGCCAAACCTGAAGCAAAAACTAAAATAAAAGGGCTGAAAAAAATACAGGCATACAGGCAGATAAACAGACACACACAAACATCTTGCCTTTTTTATATATATATATATATATAATCGATTTTCTGCACTATTGTAAGAACTGCAACCTTGAAACTTCTGAATATCGTTTCTTATGTCTTTGTCTATGAGTGTATCAAGTCCGATTAAAATCGGACCACTCCTTCTATAACCTGATTTTTTCGAGTGTACCTCGACAAAAAACCTAGCTAAGAACACTCGCAGTCGCTTATCGTACAACTGTGTAAATTTTCAAGAAAATCGGTTCAGCCGTTTTGGAGTCTATAGGTAATGGACACATACACACACACACACACACACACACACACACACAAGCACAAGCACAAAGTTCTATTTATAAATAAGTTTAGATTAGATTTAGATTAGATGACACAAAAGTAATAACCTCGTATGACTGATGCTAAGTGCCAGGAGGACAACTTTTGGGGCTAAATTTTTTTCTGAATTGATAAAAAAAAAATCTTTCCTTAAACTTTCTACTATTGTCGTGAAATTCTGAGATGAAGTCTTGTCATTCAAAATTTTACTTTTATATTTGTCATGGCATTACTCCATTTTTTTTTTTTTTTTTTTTTTTTTTAATATCTTGTTCAGACAGATGTGTTTATCCTACATGCATTGATTATTTAGTATATCGAGGCAGCAAGTAATTTTCTAAATATATGCTGTTAAATATAAGAGACAATGAATGTCTATTATGTTTAATCATGTGCCATTCTAAACGTCGTATTTTTGCTTTAATTTCAGTTGAAAATAAAGACAAAAATTCTCCAACATTTGGATAATTATTTGATTTGCTTCTAAGCTTTCGGCTCACATGAGCCATCTTCAGAGAGGTTGTTTAAACTGAAATATTATAACATCCACCATCACCGACGATTTTACTTTGTGTTGATATAAAACTCCGCTTGGCAACACCAATAGTTACCAAAAATAATAAACGCAGTTCTTAAATTTGCGATGCGGTTTTATGATGTCACACCGCGTGGTAGCGCGAAATGACAACATAACTATGTAGTCAAATGCAATGTAATATCTTATTTCCTGTTTTAAAGTTGATTTTATTGAGTGTTGGTTGTTTAGATTTGATGTACATGGCCTCCAATATCTGCAGGTTCCTCTTACTGTGTGTATGAGTAAGGATCACCGTATTGTTGACCAAAATCTGTCTGATATTACCTACATGTTTATGTTTTTCAGAGAAATGTTGTTTAATAGTATTCTGATCAGAAAGATGACATGTAAGTCTACAGGAGGGCATGGTTGTAGTAAAACCAATATATGTACTAGGTTTTTTATTAGTATCAGAGATGCAATCTCTGAATGGGCATGTAAATTGGTACACTACATTGGTTTTTTGTAGAGAATTTAGTTTAGTGCTTGTTGGGTTATTATAGACTATGAGGTCAATTGTTTTAAACTTTTTATAATATATAATGAGTTTAATTTGATTATTACTTTCCACTGGTTTAACATTTCTACGTATTATGTTTTTGAGAGTTTTTTCATCTTGTTTATAATTCTTATGTATTTGGTTGCAATAGTATAAGTTAATAGTGTTATGTTTATTTTGATGTAAACCATTATTATTAATATTATCATTATTGTTAGAGCTATTGTTAATTTTGTTGAGATACATTTTAATTTGTTGATCAATAACGGAGTTAGGAAATCCATTATTGACTAGTGTTTGCTTAATGTTGTTATAGATTCTATAGACAGTAAATGGATCCAAAGAAATTATTATGATGATTTCACAATATTTGCCTATATTTCTGAGATGAGGTATTTCCAATCACCTGTAGAAAGTCGGAGCATATAATAGCCGAAAAGTTGTGAATATGATAATAAAGATGAATTGACAACCGTCCAAACAATGTAAATAACAATTTCACAAATTTTATATTTAACATTAAATCCAGACTTTCCAGGAATGTGAGTAATTTTATAGTTGTTCATTATGCCGAACTTGAACTCTCCAAAAATTTGAGGATTAAGAGTTAGACCTGAAAAGTGAAACAACTGATGGGTTTGGTTTCCTGGTATTCTATTAAGATGATCCTGAATTCAAACTATAATTCAAACTATTCTATTAAGATGATCCTGAATTCAAACTATAATTCAAACTATTCTATTAAGATGATCCTGAATTCAAACTATAATTCAAACTATTCTATTAAGATGATCCTGAATTCAAACTATAATTCAAACTATTCTATTAAGATGATCCTGAATTCAAACTATAATTCAAACTATTCTATTAAGATGATCCTGAATTCAAACTATAATTCAAACTATTCTATTAAGATGATCCTGAATTCAAACTATAATTCAAACTATTCTATTAAGATGATCCTGAATTCAAACTATAATTCAAACTATTCTATTAAGATGATCCTGAATTCAAACTATAATTCAAACTATTCTATTAAGATGATCCTGAATTCAAACTATAATTCAAACTATTCTATTAAGATGATCCTGAATTCAAACTATAAGATAAGGGTAAAATTTTCTAACTTTTTTCTTATTTGGTTATTAATTTATTTTTCCTCTAAAACTGTATTTATTAATGTAATGCTCTGTATTTTTTGATATCTTGTCAGTATGGCCCAGAGAGTGAGAGCATGTGGTATGGGCAGTACATGGTCTCCCTGTACAATGACACAGACCAGATCAATCCAGTCTCACCACCAAAGATTAGATTTTGACCAAACAGTCACTAGTATTGTCTCACAAGATAAGTGGGTACATACTAGATCTAATTAGTTGAAATTATTATAATACTGTGATAATGTTACAATTTTCCTATGTAACACCTGTGGTTGTTCTCTTTGTTTTTATTTTTCAGTAATTCGATTTTTTATTATCCAACATTTATTTTTATTTTATTTCTGCTTTGGTTGTATCATTTTTCTCATTTTATTAATTGACATTTTTCTGTTTGCATGGATTTACTAAGCCATAAAAAAGCCCCTCTTGTCTCTCTGGTAACCTATAAATTTATAGCAGGCACCAGGAAACAAGTTCAGTCTGATATTTACAAAGATTAGCTTAGTATGACACAAACCCAAGTGCAGGGTGCAGTAGGAAGATTGTTTTATTGTTTTGCTCTGGTCATCAAACTGAGGAGGGTTGATGCTGTAGAGCCAAGCAAATATTTGTGGTTTAGAATTGTACTGAATAATTTTCATCTCAGTTCTAGAACTGCGCACAGGTGTGTTTAAAAAGTATCCGACTTTACTTCTTTCGGCAAAACTAATGCTGTGTGGACAAAATCCTTCTGCATTCTTTTTGTGAAGCTCAGAATAAACACTACTTTCATACAATATCTGTCACAAACTGCACCTTAAAAGAAAACCGTGAAAAGAAATTAACAACAATTAAGAACAAATCCCTTGCAGATGGCTAAAACGTAGCCAAAAATGCTTGGGGAAATACACGCTCAGACAATTTTTAGACTCCCTTTCCCTCAATCAAATGAAAAAATTTAAGAATACGAGAAAAACTCATTAAACTTTCTTTGTCTGTTATATTCAATGTAACATGTTTGAAAGAATGTTTGCTTCCAAAATACACACACGTACAAAAATATGCACACACACAATATAGCCCTACTAATATGTAATAGATATCATCAATATTATTGCCCAATTTTGTTATCATTTTATTGTATTTTTATTCTTCAAATTTTCATTAACTGGTCTATTACGTATATATGTGTGTGTGTGTGTGTGTTGTGGTGTAGTGGATATCGACACAGAACAAGAAATCAGAGAGCCAAGTTCGAATTCTCTGCATTCAGTTATGTGCAATTACCCTTGGGAAAGGTATTAATCCACCCTCCCTCCAGCTATTGGTTAAATAGCAGAACAGATTGGGTTCTATAGCTTTGGTTGTTCAACCAGTCTACTGCCTAAAGTAATGGCAACCTACTGTGGGAAAAATTTTCTACCCAGTCAGTCATCTCTTGAAGAGACATGATTGCCTAAGTGTGTATCACATATGGCACTTAACTGACTGTTATATATATATATATATATATCAAGGAATAGATTGGTTTACAGTTCTCCCTGGTCTTTTGAATAGGAGTAGTGGTTTATCCCTGTTTAGGCTTGGGTTTCTGGTTCTTTGTAAAGTCTTCTCCTTCTCTTTTACTCCCAGTTACTCCTTGCATCTTAGTGGCATTATTCCCTGCTTTTTATTCTGTAACCCTCTACCTCAAGTGGCTTTTAGATCTTTTACAGGATTGTAAAAACAAAAATAAGTAGCACACATCACATGGGAAATGTTAAAAAATACCAAACATCTACTTGCAAGCTCACTGTGTTTAACTTTTTGGGAAATTTGCATTTAAAATCTTAGCTTTTACCTCAACCTGGAAACTTATCACAGGTTTCAGTAGTGATGATACAACTATCTCAGCCATTCTGCAAATTCTCATGTTCTACAGTGTATTTGAATTATTATTTTTAACTTTTTTTTATTGCAATGTTTTAGATAACATTTTCTTTGGTTTTTCTCATATATATAACTCATCTGATCAGATCTTTGTTTTTTTTTCCCCTTTATAGTAATTCATTGATTATTCATGGTTTATAAACCATTTACATGTTTTTTAAAACCAGAAAATATTTTTAGAGTGAAAGATTTTTTTTTGTAGATAATAAGGGCTTTGTGGTACAAGTTTTACTAATTAACCTATATCTGGAGGAAGAGGTTGATTCATACCTTCTCCAAGGATATTTGTATATGACAGGGAATATAACGAAGCCAACTAAAATAGGACAAAAGGAAAGTAAAAACACAACGTCACTTGAACTTCAATATAAACAGCAAGGTTGTGGATATCTAGCAGAATAATTCAATTTTATACATGTCAGCCTCAGTAGAAACTAATAAATGCAAAGTAATGATAAAAACAACAAGGATGGGGATATTCATTCAAATAACTTGAAGAATAATGACAATGCTTAATATCAGAATTTTAGACAATATTTAAATCAATATTTTGCAAGTCAGCCTCAGTATTAATGAATAAATAGAAAGTTATGATAAAAACAACAAGGATGGGGATATTCATTCAGATAACATGTAGAACAATGCAAATGATGCATCTCAGAATTTCAGACAATTTTTAAGTCAATGTTATGCAAGTCAGCCTCGGTAGAAACTAATAAACAAATGTTGTGGTAAAAACAGCCAAGTTTAAGACAAAGATCTGAATAACTCTTGAAATATTAGCAATAACTCCTCAGAATTATAGACTTCATGATCAGTCATTTCTTAATGGACACTGAAAATTAATTTTTCATACATTCAGTTGTTTTTTCTTCTTTCATTTTTTTTTTTATTATATTCTGTCTTGTCTTTTTTCTGACTATTAATCCTGTTGCAGTTGTGTCTTGTGAAGTAAACATTTGAAATCTTTCCATTTGTTTTAACAAGATTATCAATTATAGGTTAAAAGAGAGAAGCAGCTTTTGTTGGTAAATTTGTAGTGACTGACTCCAGCTTAAAAATAAAAAAAAAACTTACAATAAAAGGTCAAAAATATCTTTCTTAAACTTTCAGTATTGGTTAAATTGTTTAGTTCCACTCTTAAGCATTCATTATAATTTAATTATCAGCCATGTGAAAAAGCTATAGTTTCTATGTTCCAGGCCATCCTGTTACAAGAATCACGATTGATTAAATTCTTCTCTAGGGGAAGAGTTTAATTATACCCTTGACACAACCCTGAAAATTAGGTACTTTTTTAAAAATGACCCCCAAATTTTAATGTGAACATGTTTGTTTTTGGGTATATTTAAATACAAGACTCCACCTCAGTCATATTTTAAGATGTCAGTCATTTAAGTGTCATATGTGATACACGCTTGAGCAGAGAATTTTTTTTGCAGTGGGTTGCCATTACTTTCTGCAGTAGACTGGTCACCAACCAAGGCTATAGAACCCAATCTGTCCTGCAATAGATATGGGTTAATATGTCCAGCAATGGATTAAAACCCAACCTGCCCTGCAATTGTAGAACAGATTGGGTTCTAACTCATAGCTAGACATATTAATGTCCTTTTCGAAGGGTATATGTGCATAAGTGAATGCAACAAATTCAACTGGAATTCAAACTTAGGCTTTCTGATTTCTTACTTCAAGATGATATCCACTGCACCATGATGTGCATTCATTTTAAAAGGTACTGAATTTATTAAATGAATTCAGTAAGCATATAGTTTTTTTTTTCACTCAATTTCTAATGAAAATATGGTGGGTAGATATTGTCAATTAACTACCACAATCTACAATGCTTCATGAGTTGTGCTGTGTTTTCAGTAGGCTATTACAATACCCTGAATTACTTTTCCATGCTAACCATCCGTTCTACTGAACTCACATGCGATCTTTAAATGATTTGGTGAGACACACACCCAGTTGTATTTTTGTTCAACATCATCGAAAAATGGAGACAAGATATGAATTAACCTTATTTTATTCCCTTTTCAACTTAAGTTGTTTAAGTGTAAAATATTTAACAATTATGACAGCCATATATTAACCTTTATATACAGTATTTTTTCAAAATGACATGAGCGTTTATGCTTACAGCAGCTGATCATGTTATTGTTACCCCAACCTTAATCTACCTAATACACTTATTGTTACTTGGTAATGATCAGCTGCTGTAAGCGTAAACACTGATGTCACTTTAAAAAATACTGGTATTTAAAGGTTAATATTTGGCTGTAGAATAAATTAACCCTATTTTATTCCCTTTTCAGCTTATTTTTTTCTAACTTGTTTAAGTAGAAAATATTTATGTTGCTAATTACCAAGGCAAAGGTTAGCCGACCCTCAAAAATCTCCCATGCTAACAACTTACCATAAACCATAAGATTTACAGTTCACATTTTATACCTGAAGTACAAGACATCCTCTTATTTTTGGTGTGGTTTTTAAGGTTAAAAGTTTACTTATACATATACGATATTTACTTTATTCATTTAATCATTTCGCCTCAATAATGCCAGAGAATGCAGGGAGTGAAAGAGAATGAGAAGACTGATTTGGTTCAGTTTGTTTTGCCGCCTAACAACCTCAATGGGTTATTCAATGCTGACAAGATTTTTACAATAGATTTGTATGAATAAAATATATATTCTTTGTAAAAAATAAATTTGTAGATCAGCTTTCTTTGACATATTTTTGTAAAGTTGTTTTTGTTGACAGTCAGATGTATTGCTGGTAATTATTTTTCTTCAAAAATTTATTGCTCGTAGTATTTCTTTCCTTCAAAAATGTATTATTGGAATTTTTACGATAAAAATCTATTTTTATACTTTCATAGTGCTTTGACCCCGATTTGGAGATAAACTATTTGCCCATAGCTGGAACCCTAACAGGTTCTACCACTCCGGGTCAGGGTGGACCTGGGAACAACAGCAATTGAGAGGTGGTTCCATGCTCCTCACAACCTCTCAATCAGTGACCTTGCTGCCGGATACAGTTTATTGTTATACCCAGGACCATGAGAAGACTGAGAATGGTGAGGATTTAGGAAAGGACTAAAAGTAATAGGGTTCACGAAAATCTTGGAGATGGCGATGAAATGGGGATGATTCACACTTGTGTATCTGGTATGGCAGGTCCCAGTTATATTGGTCAGGAGTGGTGGAACTAAGGAATGTAGCTCATTAGAACGCATGTTATGGAAATAGCAATAAATTAGTAAGAGGCTTGTGACATTTCGTCCGTGGGAAAGGGGCTGTAGGGTGGAAAGTAATTCATCACCCTCAAGGATACTAAGATGCTTTTGGACTATCATGACTGAAGACTGGGCAGCTCCTTCTCAGGTATGGCAGAAATTCTTAGTTGGGAATTGCAACTTTGCTTTCTGATTAATGATTCTAATCTATTATCCATCACACCACTTTCACATCCAAGCTTACAGCTCCTACCAAAGCAGTCTGTTAAATAAGATATTGTCCCCATCTTCGTTGCCATTTGTAAGACATATTGGCTGTTGTACACTCTGACCTTCTTCAGGTGCTAAGAATTTCAAACCGAACCTTTTATTACAATCACTGGAGTATATCATTCTCATCCCTTGTGTAGTAGTATTGTCTCTTCTGGAAGTCATGAGTTATCTCCCTCTAACCCTGCAAGTTACTTGTTCACCACTGCTGTAGCCTGGTATTGAACTTACAACAGCCGAAACATCGTACAAATGGCAACAAAGATGAGAACAATAGTCCAAATACTGTAAATACTACTTCATCTCAGAAATATAGACAAATACTAAAGATATTGTCTGTTTTGTCTTTTGAAAATCAGCCTTAAAGAATTTTACTTTCTCAGGAGTATAACTCCTGAGATTTATGTCAAACCTCTGCTACAAGTCAAACTTAGATAAGACTAGCAGTATAGCCCGGCGTTGTTCAGGTGTAATGAAAGCTTTAAGACTAATCCATGGTCCTGGAGTTCAGACTCTTTGGATGTTGGCACAAAAGACTAAAAAGCAATAGTTGTTTCCAGTTAAAGTGAAACCTTAGACTGAAAGAAAAATGAATGGATGTAAGTCAAAATTTGATTTCCTGGTATCAATATCAAATAAGTTTTTTTCATCATAAACTGAATTTTGAAGGCTAAATAATTCCTCTGAGTAAATGGTATCATGGCTGAGACTAAGAACTGCAATTATACCTACTTAGAGCCAAACCTGAAGCAAAAACTAAAATAAAAGGGCTGAAAAAAATACAGGCATACAGGCAGATAAACAGACACACACACAAACATTATATATATATATATATTATCGATTTTCTGTACTATTGTAAGAACTACAACCTTGAAACTTCTGAATATCGTTTCTTATGTCTTTGTCTATGAGTGTATCAAATTTGATTAAATCGGAGCACTCCTTCTATAACCGATTTTTTTCGATTATCGATATTTATCGGGGGTACCTCAACACAAAACCTAGCTAAGAACACTTGCAGACGCTTATAGTACAACTATGTAAATTTTCAAGAAAATCAGTTCAGCCATTTTGGAGTCTATAGGTAACGGACGCACACACACAGACAAAGTTCCATTTATAAATAAGTTTAGATTTTTATGCAGATATTTCTTTCTTTCCTTCACTTTCTCCAGTTTAAAAATAATTCTTTAAGTCCCCTTAGTTGGAAAAATGACTATGTTATGCCAATCTTTCCAGTAAGGAGGGTCAACTCTTGAAAATATGCACATTTTTAGCTAGCCTTGAACACTTACTACTGGTGAAATTAAAGTACACAAAAATGTCTGCAATTGCAGGTATTGTGAAAATTGTGCTACAGCATAAGCAAAAAGAAAAAAGTGCTCTCCCTTACCTTGCAGATTCTCCAGAGTCGATTCTCTAAACTCTGCAGGCTCGTTGCCAGGCTGAGAAAGCTGTGTTCTGTTGTCTTCCCAGATCCACTGCTCCTCAAACTTGGATAACTGCGCTTCTCCATCTCCAAGCTCAGCTCGTCACTGAGACTTCTCAGTCGTAAAAAGTTCTCAATGCTGCACGAATGCTTGAGGGCAATGGCAGTGCAGCTGGTAGCTGTGCTGCGACAAGTGCTACGTGGACTACGTTCCATGGCCGGATTATCCCGGACACAGCAGCCACGACTGGGGAGGTTAAACAGAGGTTGAGAGTAGGATGTTGTTGCTCTGTGGGCCATGTCATTGGTCTTTCTTAAATCTGTGTATGGCAGGTCAGGTTTGTCTTCAAGAACATCTTCTTCACTAATAATACTGTCTTCTCGAGTTGAAGATGTTGTACCAAAGATCTTGCGCCTGCAATTGATATTGTTGTAATTGAGAATCTCCAGTGAGGAGAGAAGGTTCAAAGCTGGGAATTTAAATTTGGTCTGCTTTTCTCTGTTTTTTTCCTTCTGCTTCATTTTTTTCTTTTTTTTTTCTCCACTTTTTCTTTCCTTTTTTCTTTCACCTCTTTTCTTTATTTTTCTTTTTTTCTTCCTTTCTTTTTTCCCTCTTCTCTCTTTTCCACCCTATTTTTTCTTTTATATTTTTTGTCTCCTTTTTTTCCTCCTATAGAAAACTTAACTTTTGTGAATGTTGTATGAATTTATAAAAATCTTGATTTTAAAATGGTAGATTGGTTTTAAAGATGAGATTTTATGCTTTCTGAAATAATGAATATTTTATAAGATAAAAAAAAAATCCAAGTAATTATTTCTTCTTAACCTTTTTGTTTTGTTTTATTTCATCTCTCTTGATTCACAATAATCTGTAGAAACCTTATCAGCTTTTTCAAAAGTGCCATTAAAGAGTGTTTAACAACTCGGAAGTCATTTCTACTAAGATGATTTTTTGTTTCTTTCTGTTTAAAACTTTTTGTAATTGCATGTTTTCTTTAATTTATGCATGTCAAATATTTTCACTTCTATTCCCTCATGTCACAAACTTTGCAGACTTGCTGTTGTTCAATTCCAAAAAATTCTAGTACATACAAAAGTATTTCTGTATTACACCTTTTAAAATGTAATTCTTTATCAACTGGGAACTTTCTCTTGCGATTATATACCTCATACATTTCTATTATTTCTTTGACATATCTTTTACATATATATATATATATATATATATATATATATATACTCACACACACACAAATATTCACCCCCTCCCCCAATCCAAGCCTGCTAGGTGACCAAAAGATAACTCAAATAGAAAAAAAAAACAGTCAGTTTACTAACAACGAAAACCAGAAAAACCTATACAAAAAAAGGAAAATAAACAAAGAAAAATAACTAAAAGTCAGACACCTACCTAAGTAACCGACAGTGCTCAGTGCCTAGGTTATTAGGACAGAGCAAAAACGCTTCAGTGTCACACCTCAAAAGAAACAAATTTCTGACCATTATTTTGATTTTACGTTCATGTGATTAGCAGATGACCAGAATATATATATATTGATCTTAAAGATTTGTCAATTTTAAATTTTATTTTCAGCACTGAAAGCTTCAGTCTGTCTTTAGTATTATTACTATTACCTAGCACATAATTTCTTCACTTATAAAGCTGCTACTATTTTGACTATTGCATATTTTCCAAAAATATAATTATGTGTACAAACACTTGACAGCATGTCTATCTCTCTCTTTTTCTATTTTTTAACTCGAGAAAGTCACATGTAAATTGCTTCTATTGTTGCATGACTCAAGTTTATTCTACAAAAGACTTTAACAGCTGATTTCATTTCTTCTTTTTCATACGAAAATAGTGCTTGATTGTTGATTGAAACAGGTTTTTGCTTGTGTGTGTTTGTGTTAACAAAGAAACAGAAATAACCGATTTTCTATTTTGACACTGTCAGAGCCGTTGGTATTCGTTCCGTTTTATGCGTGAGCTGAATGAAATATCCAGTGGATTGGCCTTCCAAGTTCTCTGCGTTTTCAATTTCTGTACTTTCTTCTTGGCCGCTGCCCATGCGTTCATGACCCTGTTGATTACTTGAGCAAAGTACATAAACAAAAGAGCAGGCATGGTCCAGGTGGGGTTGAAACTGGTTAGGTTGTTCTGTTGTTCTCTTATTTGTCACCTGCTACTGCCCTGTTGTTTATTCACTTCTATGACCGAAGGCCTTTCTCAGGTGATGGAATTCTAAAAATAAACAAAGACTTAATTAGCATAACTCAGTTTTTATAAAAATGACATTGACAAATATTCATTGGAAAAGAACAAAAGAAACATTCTTCTTACTGATGATGCTGATTCTACAACCAGTTTAACCAAAGAACCATTCTACTTAATATCCAGTATTGTGAGCTCACTCACCATATTTATGCAGAATGCATGTTGTATTGCAATGAAAAGCCAAAATTTGTTATTTTTTAAAATGTGCAGTAGTTTCATGCTGCCTCTTCTATGATTCTAAATTCAGGGTTGTCATTCTCCTAGACTGGCTTCCAACAAAGGCTAGAGAATACAGTCTACTTTATTTAACCAAAACCCGGGGAAAGAAGAAATGGATTTATGCTTTTTTGCCAAGGGCATTAGTGTAAAATTGAAAGTAGCAGACTACCCCAGAGTTTGAACTAGACCTGCTGATTCCATTTCTTTCACAAAACAGCTGTTAAGCTACCTGTATGTGGTTGTAATAATTTTTTTTGGAGGGGAAGAGAGAGAGAGAAAGTTTCCTGTTGTTTTTAAGAATATTTTTGCTTAATGACCTTTTTAAACTTGACGTTCTTTCTGTTAATTGAAATATATACACTAGCCAAATAGTGGCTAGTTGGACCAGTATACGGTAGTTTCGAAAAAGTGCTCAATGCACACCCAACACAAATGAACTGAATATGCAGAGCTGACAATATGTTAATGGGCAGAACACATACCAATTACTTGCTACCCAGGTTTCAACCACTCAGATCTCATCAGGCAAGCAGAAGTCTGCATGTTCAAGGTGCTTGCTTATAAACCCGGCAACTGGAAACTTGATTGAAGGGGTTTGGGATCTCCTTATACCCATGTCTGACAGAAGAGGAGGAAAACCTCCTCATGCCCTTGGTCGTTGGAACTCCCACAGAAGGGGATTTAAACACACACTAACGTCTTCAGCCAGGTTTGTATAATCCCAAAACAGACTTTCTTGAATGTCTACACCCCATCATAACTTCAGATCTTTCATTCAATAAATTTTTCTGGTTTGGAGATGTGACAATGGCCAGTGACGAATGGAGATGTGACAATGGCCAGTGACGAATGGAGATGTGACAATGGCCAGTGACGAATGGAGATGTGACAATGGCCAGTGACGAATGGAGATGTGACAATGGCCAGTGACGAATGGAGATGTGACAATGGCCAGTGACGAATGGAGATGTGACAATGGCCAGCAAGGTGTGACAAGGTGCGAATGGAGATGTGACAATGGCCAGTGACGAATGGAGATGTGACAATGGCCAGTGACGAATGGAGATGTGACAATGGCCAGTGACGAATGGAGATGTGACAATGGCCAGTGACGAATGGAGATGTGACAATGGCCAATGACGAATGAAAATAAACGAATGGAGATGTGACAATGGCCAGTGATGAATGGAGATGTGACAATGGCCAGTGACGAATGGAAATAAATGAATGGAGATGTGACAATGGCCAGTGACGAATGGAGATGTGACAATGGACCAAGGTGACAAGGAATGGAGAATGGTGACAATGGCCAGTTTTTCTTCCTAGAACAATCGATATTGAGGTTGACATGAATAGAAAAGTAGTACAGTATTTGGATGTGGAGTTTGATCTGAATAGCAGTGCATGAAGCTCAATACTAATCTAAGGTACATGAATGGCATGCCCAACCACCCAGTGAGTGTAATTAAGTACATTCCTAAAGGTATTTAGTGTAGGTTGTCTAGGAATTCTTCTTTCATAGAAATATTTGAAGGGTAGAAGGAGTATGAGTTGGTGTTGAAAGGGGAGGGGCACAAGTTTGTATTTAAACCTAATATGAACCAATAGGTACAAAGCAATAATAGGTCAAAAATGTGATTTGGTTCAGCCCCCACCCTTTCAATTCAGAGGTGCAAACTAGTATAGGGAAAGTATTTTTTTAAAAATGCCCAAGTCTTCTGAATTGCATAAGGTCTTTAATAAAAATACAACAAAGTTGATTTACAGCTGCACCAGTAATTTAGATAAAGCTATCAGTCAGTCAGTTAAGTGCTATACGTGATACACGCTTTGGGCGATCATGTCTCGAAAGAGACATGACTGACTGGGCAGAAGATTATCCTGCAGTAGGTTGCCATTATTTTCTGCGGTAGAATGGTTGACAGCCAAGGCTATAGAACCCAATATGTCCTATTATTTAACCCATAACTGGAGGAAAGAGATGGATTAATATCTTTCCCAAGAGTATTTGTGCATAAGTGAATGCAAATAATTCAACTGGAATTCAAACTCGGCTCCCTGATTTGTTGTTCCGAGTCGATATCTGCACCACAACGCACATTCTTGCTGCTGTGTCAAATTGTTATGAACCATGCACCACGCAACTTGACAAAACTGCTGCAGTGTAGGTGCCGACTGGGCCACTGCGTTTATGGATGAAATTGGAAAGCATCCGACTTTGGGCCATCAACAGGCGGACGATCAAGGGAAGCTGGTTCCTTCACTAAGCAGAGCGGTGACATGTGAAGAAACCAAAGGCTAGCAGCACTGTCCTCACCTCTGCCTGCCGAAACACGATTACCCTCTACGTGTAAACCAGTAAAGGGGAGATTTAAAGCAACACAGAGGCAGCAAAAAAGAAGCCAAATGAGTTTTTCCAGAAGGTCATTCTCCTCCGAAGGAAGCTGACTCGGTCGAATGTGACAATGAAGACGACAACCACAACTATGACGGCATTGATGAGCAGAGTGGAACAGACAAGGATGAGAGGACAAATGAACAAGCGTACGAACAAATGGCAACACCTTGCCTGTGAGCACACAACGTGGCAAAGGTGGAGATGGCGACGAAAGCGGCAAAGACCACAGTGCACTGTGGTGTTGGCAGTAGAGATGAGACAGATGACGAATGGTCAGCGAAAGTTAACAGCAACTGCGAAATCAGGTAAGTGAAGAAAAAAATTGAAAAAAAAAAATCGTGAAAGAAGAGAGAAAAGATGTGCACAGTAATGAAAACATATAGCATACCAGCGTTTCGCGTCAACTTCGAGACGCCAATCGACACATATGGACATTCATACCAGATAAAGCTATAAAAAGACAAAAAAACCAAGAACTACAAGGGTAACATGGAGAATAAAAATGGTGGTGACTCCTGTAACTGCAGGGACAAGAGCAATTGCTTGCTAGGTAGTGCTTGTAAAACTGAAGGTGTAGTGTATGAGGTGGAAAATTCAAATGAACAGAAAAAAGTGTATATGGGATGGACAGCTGGCTGCTTTAAGCAGTATGGTATAAGTCTTCATTCAGGTCGGAAAGACACAGAAACTGCACCAGGCTTGCCAGGCATGTGTAGGAGTCAAAGGAAATGAGCAATAGAAGCCCCAACATGAAATCGATTATACTTAGGAAGATCTGGCCGTATAGTGTTGGTGAGAATGTTTGCAGGTTGTGCCTGGAGAAAAAACTGGCTTTTGTCACATACCTGGACCAGAAAAATTTATTAAATGACAGGTCTGAAGTTGTGATGGGGTGTAGACATTCAAGAAAGTATGTTTTGGGATTATACAAACCTGGCTGAAGATGTTAGTGCATGTTTACCTCCCCATCTGTGGAAGTTTCGGCGGCCATGGATATGAGGAGGTTTTCCCCATCTTCTGTCAGGCGTAAGGAGGTTCCTCTCTCATTCTGTTGAGTTTCTGGTTGCCGGGTATATAAGCAAGCGTCTTGAACATGCAGACTTCTGCTTGCTTGATGAGACCTAAGTGGTTGAAACCTAGGTAGCAAGTAAGCAGTATGTGTTCTGTTCCTTTACAATATATATATATATATTCTAACTCTACATTAAACCCTTTGGTTAAAGTTCTGTACATTATCAACAAGACACCTGATCACAGTCATGCTCATAGGGCTATTCATTAGCTGCATATATATAGTATGTTCTTCACCTGGACAACATATGATATTTGAGGTGAGACTTGTCCTTTTCCTAGTCTGGTTGCCAACCAAGGCTGAAGATCACTGTGTTTTACAATTTAACCCATAGCTGAGGGAAGTGGATTCATATTCTTCCCAAGAGTATTTGTGTATAAATGAAAGTAATAAAACTTGACTGGAATTTGAACTCAGCTCTCTGATTTCTGCTATCAATTACACCACCTGTACATTATCCATGTATATAATATTCTGAAAAATTGTCTTCTTGTACTAACAAGCAGTATGTACAATGGTCCCACTCTTATACTGCCTATCTCATCAAAAATCAATCCACATATATGGTTGTTATTGCTGAGAATGACTATTTCAATTTATATCAAATCTAAATTTATCAAATTTCACTGATGGCAGGAATTAATGATGACAGATGTTTGAGTCTTAAAACCACATATGATACTCAGACGAAAGTAGATATTTTTTAGCTTAGTTTAATTTTATTTTAAGGCTGATTATAAAGAGGGAATAAGGGTTAACATTTAAAGAAATGAATACCTGCTTGCCTTGAAAATCAGCATTCAAAATCCTTGCTTTTAATCTAAGCTCAAACACTGAGAACTGACACTAATGATAAAGCAGTGCCCCTAGCTATATAGCAAGCTAATTCTTAAGTTGATGTTTTCTAAGTGTATCTTAAATGTGGCACAAGGCCAACAGTATGGAACACTTAGTCAGGATCGAACTCTAGTCATAATTGATCTAGTGAGATAGACTTGCTATTACACAATGTCAAAGTGGCTATGCCAAATCTTAGGGGATAGTCAGTGTCTAGATCTATTTGTATTCTAAAAGTATATAAAACACTCAGATGAAAATAGATATTTATTTAACTTAGTTTAATTTAGTGCAACGCTGATTGTAGAGGGGGAAAATAAGGGTACAAATTAAAAGCGAGGAATGCATGCTTGTTTTGAAAATCAGCTTTTAAAATCTCCCGCATTCAAAACCTGATTTTTTTGCCTCTTCTCAAGTGAGAAATAAGTCAGAGGAGAAGTTTAGGTGAAAATAAACATCCCTGTTAAACTCTTAATCATTCTTGAAGTCATCCATTTGATTTTAGCACTGTTGAATCTACAAATGATAACAATTTTGACCAATTCTTCGTGGATAATCAATGTCTCTATTTATATTCTAAGATCATATAAAGCACTCAAATGAAAAAAAGCATTTACTTATTTAAGCTTATTTAGTTTTGTGTACCTCCAAAAATGACAAATTTGTGTATAGAACTGATTTTTCTTTTTTTACAGTGATTTATAATGTTAATTTATTTTTTATCATCCGCCATCCTGTGTGCATATAGCAACTTGCTGAAAAAACTGTCATCTTTACTTTTCAGTGTTCAAATGCATATTGTTCATAATATTAGATTAGTTTTCTGATAAAATGTTTATCTAGTTGTTGGTTTTATTTGTAATGGTTCACTTCATATCAAATCTAAATTTGGCACATTCCCTGTCTGTAATAATTAATGACCATATCTATTTTGATTCTAAAACAATGTTGAACACTAAAAGGGCTGTAAGAATAAAGCAAAAGAAAAAGATAAAATGTGAATTTCTTTTCACATAAATTTACCATGATGATGTTTTCACAAGAAACAGGATTTACTGTAAAATGCAAAAATAAAATACATTTAAGCATTTACTCTACAAAAATAGGGAATTACAAATACTTGCTAAATTTCTTGTTGGGCAAGATAGTTGTGTTCATAAATTCATGTTATTTGTTTGGCTTTACTGAATTTGTGTATTTTTCCTCCAGATAAAACTGGCTTTTTACTAAGCTTAGTATAACACAAGGTAGGTTAAACAAATGGTGAGCCTTGTTTTCTGCCAGTATTAGAAATAGGAAGAGTCTGCCTTCTTTGAAAGCAAGCATTCACAACCTGATTTTTTTGCCTCTTCTCAAGTGAGAAATAAGTCAGAGGAGAAGTTTAGGTGAAAATAAACATCCCTGTTAAACTCTTAATCATTCTTGAAGTCATCCATTTGATTTTAGCACTGTTGAATCTCCAAATGATAACAATTTTGACAGTATGTAACAGTAAATAAATGGGGAATACTTGCATTAAATTGTATAAAACAGTTTGCGAGAATAACTCAGATATGTTCAAAATTACCAAATCAGCGTCAGCTATTTATTTGTCTAATTGATAAGGAATCAAAATCAGTTGCAAATGAGTAGTGTAAAGGTAGAGGAGTTAGTTGGGTGTTTCACACTAACCTAAGAAGGGTCCATCCTTTTTCTTTAATTTTTTTTTTTAACTAATATTCATCCAATACAAGACCCAAGAGTCACTCAAGATAGTGTTACTAAATGAGGTTGTATGAAGGTCAGTTTATGAGGCTATATAGGAAAGATTGTTCACTCTAGACTTCGGAAAGATGTCCTCTTGGGAGTCTTTTCCACAAAGTAGCAATTCTTGGGAAAAAGCTTTCAAAATGGAACTGCCTTCTTATTAATGGAATATGAATGATTTCTTCCATTGTATGTTGCTATGGAAATAGCAAAAGTGTAACAAGAGGCTTGTGACGTTTGTTGCGATATCAGTTGTCAGCTGATATCTTTTTAATGTATTATGTTACAGAAATCATTTTGACAATTATTGTCTTTAAAAAGGTCAGCTGTGTGATACAGACCTCAAAAGAAATAGCTCAAACAACCCCGAGAAAGAAGGGCAGCTGAGTAGAACGAACTTGAATTACTTTTTTAGACAAAAGCTGACACGACAAAGCAGGCTGGTTCTCTGTAAGACAGTGGCCCCCTTTAGCTATAAATGGAGCACTGATCACCTACAGTGCTAAAGGAAAGGTACATGCCATTTAGACCAGTTGAACCCCCACCACCACCACCACCACCACCACCAAAAAAAAACAAACTTTCCTCACTTTGCTTGTCTACAGCCAGCCCTTATGAGAAGGTTGCAACAGTAAAATTTACCAATTGCTACAATCTAATCTCACGGTTTTGTTCTGTAAGTAACAATCCAGCCAAACAATTATTTTCTTTGCATTAAGTCACAATTGTTTGACTGAAAGAAGCTGCAAACACATCTGGTGTCTAGTCTGAGTTGTAACTCTAGACACTTCATTTGTAGGGGCAGAGTTGTAGGGTAGAAAATAATTCATTACCTACAAGGCTGTGAAGACACTGTTAGACTCTATCAAGCATGAGAAATGAGTATTGTACAGCTCCAGCCCAGATATGGCAGAAGTATTCCACTTTTTTCTGGTCTGGCTCTTGAAAAGGTAGCATGGCTGGTGGTACTTTTTCCAGCAGGAGAAAAAGTCGACTATTTTCAGACTGATCTGACTCTTTTTTTCAAAAAACTGAGCTTGTCAGAAGGTGTTAGATAATTAAACAAGCAAAGGTGTAATGAAAAATAACATATCCCAACCATCCCATTAGGGCAACTTAAGTTAATATCAAGTTTAGCTTTATTTGGCAAAAGGCCACAATATTGTAGTACCCAATAAAAACCAAACAGTGTACTCTATAGTATTCTGTAGAAATCACTTGTTAATGTTAACCATTGCTCTTTGAAAAGCAGTTCATTTGTTTTCTGTGAAATATAATAAAAATGCATAAGATCATATATTTATAATTTATTTTATTTATATAGAATGCGAAAAACAATATATAAATTTTTATATGTCAAGAACAATTTTCATGTGGTACATTTCATTCTATAAGACTTCATTAGACTAAAGTGATGATTGTCTTGATGTGATCGTACATACAACAAAAAATAGAGTACTGAACTGTTATGTTGTATTAGTCCTATATGACAATGAATGCTGGACAATTTCCTCACAGATGAAGAGACCTGAAGCAACAGAAATGTGGTTCTAGTAACAATGGCAACAAAATGGACACTAAGGAAATGATGGTTGTAATTTCTAGGGGACATAATGAGAAAGGAGTGCTTGAAAAATTTGATACTAGATTGAAGGTATTAGAGGAAAGCAATGCACAACCTACCTGGAGAGCTTGATCAAATGGATGGCTGAGCAGGGTTTGGGAGAGATGGCAAAAAGACAAAAGTTATTTAAAGCTACAAAGGACTGTAAATTGCCATAACAGCAAACTTGCTGAAGAGACGATAGAAGATGATGACACGTGCATGAAGGCATGGAATTGCTGAAATTTTAAATTTTGTTTTTAATCATTCTTAAAATATGTTTTTGTTTATACAGTTTAATCAATTGCATTTGTTTTTTATTTTATTTTATTTTTTTTATAGTAGAAGATCTGACAAGAAAGATAAAATATTGTTAAAACCTGGGTAAAAATATTGTAAGAACCTGGATGTAAATTTACTGTGGATGATATATATATATATATATATATATATATATATATATATATATATATATATTTTGGGGGGGGGGTAGTTTGCCAAAATGAAAAGATTTGGTTTGATGGCGTTTTGTTCTTTACGACTTAAAGTGATGTTTAAATTGCTTTGATTACAGATATGTGTGAAGGAGAGGGGATGTTGATATTATAAACTTTAACTGTTTTTTTTTTAAATATGTGTTTTTATATATATAGTTTAGCTAATTTTATTAATTTCTTTTTGCTTATGTTTTTATTACTTTTATTAAATAAATGAAATATGATAATAAATAAATCTAAAAGATCTTTTATGAAAGGTGAAATGTAAAAAACCTGGGTGTAAATTTACTGTGGATGATACGTATATTTTGAAAAAAAATTATGACAAAGTGGAAAAAGTTTTTGTGTTTCATCCTTTAGGACTTCATCAGGTTAAAGTGATACTTATGCAACATGTGCAAGAAGCAGGGGTCACTGAGTATTTTAAATTTAAAGTGTTTTTTTTTAATTTTTTTGATATCTCATCAGTGTATTTATTTTATCCAATTTCACTTAGTTTCTTTTACTTTTTGTTCATGATAAATTTATATATTATGAAGGCATATTATAAATTTATATATTATGAAGGCATATTATAAATTTATATATTATGAAGGCATATTATAAATTTATATATTATGAAGGCATATTATAAATTTATATATTATGAAGGCATATTATAAATTTATATATTATGAAGGCATATTATAAATTTATATATTATGAAGGCATATTATAAATTTATATATTATGAAGGCATATTATAAATTTATATATTATATTCAATTCTCTGATAATAAAAATGCATAATATAAATAATGTAACAAACATATAATAAAATGGATGAATAATTCTATTATGCTTTTTATTATTGATACTAGGGGAGAGGCAGTTAATTGTTTTCTGTTTGTTAACTGACATTTCTTTTTTTAGTAAGAACACAGTTTGTAGTTCCAAACTTAGCATCTTATGGGTTGGTAAGTAAATTTCAGATTATTAGGTAAAAAGAAGGAACAGTAATTGGCTGTAAAACCATTGCTCACCTTTTAATTCTCTTTTGCTTGCTTGTTTCCTCTGATATTTTGTTATTCATGTACCCTATAGACTTTTTCCAATCGCATATGTATTCCGAGTGAAGAGAGGAAATTTTTTTTTTCAGTTGAGTTCTTTTTCACCTTTCTTAATACAGTGATGATGCTTGCGAGTCGTTTGTCAAGCTGTTGTTAAGTGAGAGAAATAACTTTTTTGATAGACACGAGTAAAACAAAAATTAAAAAGAAAAAGTGGGCAGTTTAATATTGTTTTCTAGAAAAGGGAGGAGAATTTTTTCTTTTTCTTTTCAGCTTTTTTCCTTTTTCTTTTTTTCCGACTTTATCTCCTATATTCTACATGTGTTGTATATTTAATCTTATTGTATTTTTTAAAATTATTTTTTATGATTAACACGCATATAAACACAAAAACTTGTCAATTACTTACTATTCCCCACTACCTCCTCTTTCTGGGAACCTGTCTGCTTGCTCTAGTCTGTTGTATTCTTTTGTTTTGTCTTTCTGCTAATCATGCCTTGAGGTACAACTCCACCTACCCTAACCTTAATTCCCTTGTCCTGTGACTCGACTAATCTGAAAAAAAATTTAAAAAAAAAACAATGCAATTTCTTCCCCTACCTCGCCACTTGTTTCATAACATTTTTCTACTTTTGGCAACACCCAGTCCCACCAGGTAAGCCCTTTTTCTATTTACTTGTGTGTGTGTATATATATATATATATATATATATATATATATATTATTCCTTACTGTCTTATCTCAGTTGACCAGCATTGGTTAAGTTTGTATTTTCTTGCCAAAGTTTGTTTTTATCTACGTTGCATCTAGATGCAAGAAATGTTGGATCAAAAAATTTCTTTTCATCAGAATCCATCTTGCACATTTACAAAACTCCCATTTGTCCATGCGTTGAATACTGCTGCCACATTTGGTCTGATGTTCTTGCTATTCATCTCAAGGTTCTTGATAAAATTCAAAGTGGGATCTGTAATGTAATCAATCATGGCCTGCAACTTAACTTCAGTCACTTTCTCATCAATGTGTCATGTTTTCCATCTGTTTTGTCTACAAATATGTTCCTAGCAACTGCTCTAACAAGCTTTTTTTTTTTCCTGGTATCCTAACTAAATGAATTTAAGCATGCTACTACATAGAAAGAAATATGAAGAACATATTGGAAAAGGGCACTCAAAATGGGAGTCACTAAAAGAAGCGATGGTGACCTCAGCAAATAACATAGCCCCAAAAGAAATTAGACGCAGAAGAAAAAACAAGTGGATGACCGAAGAGATCCTCCACATGATGCAAAGGAGACAAAAAATAATGCTAAGACATGGAGCAGATTACAAGAAACTCCACTGCGAGATAAGGAACAAATGCAGAGAAAGCCAAAGAGGAATGGCTCAACAACAAATATGAAGTAGAGAGACTGAGCAGGACGAACAAAGCAGAGATGCATGAAGAGATAAGAGAACTAACAGGACAAAAAAAATGCTCCTCAACAGGATGCATAAAATCCAAGGATGAAACAATCATATTAGAGAAAAAGGAAATACTCCAGCGATGAGAAGAATATATAAAGGATCTTTATTGCAACAGGCGAGAACAACCGGAAATACTAAAATCCGAAGTGGAAGCTGCAATGGCCAAAATGAACAGAAACAAAGCAGCTGGTCCAGATGGCATAGTGATAGAGCTGCTGACAGCCTTAGAAGAATATGGCATAGAAAAAATTACTGACATAATAAACAAAATTTATAGCAGCGGAATAATACCAGATGACCTATGCAAGTCGATATTTATAGCACTGCCGAAGAAACCAGGCGCAAACGAGTGTGAACTACACAGAACTATCAGCTTAATGAGCCACATTACCAAACTGATGGTCAGAATCATGATGAATAGAGCGAGAAGCAAAATCAGGCCAGAGATAGGGCAGGAACAGTGCGGGTTCGTCAAAGACACAGGAACAAGGAATGCCATATTCATGATTGGGATGCTCTCCGAAAGGGCAATACAAATGAAGAAAGATTTGTACCTATGTTTCATTGACTATGCGAAGGCATTCAACAAGATATGACACAAAGAACTGATGGAGATGCTTGGCAGCCTTGACATTTTCGGCAAAGACATAAGAGTAGTCAAGAATCTCTACTGGCAGCAAATGGCCTGTATACGGACAGGCAATGATCTCAGTAGATTTACAAAGATAGAAAGAGGTGTAAGACAAGGATGTACCTGTACAGCGAGAATATCTTGAGGACCCTAGATGACATGCCAGGATTTGTTGTTGGAGGACACAACTTGAACAACATAAGGTACGCAGACGATACAGTGCTGATTGTGGACATGGAAAGTAAACCTCAAGACCTCATACAGAAGGTAGCAGTGGAGAGCAACAAAAAAGGACTACAAATAAACGTTAAGAAAACTGTGTGCATGGTCATCAGCAAAAGGTACAACCCAAAATGCCAAATAAATGTGGGAGATACCAGAATCAAGCAAGTACAAAAATTTAAATACCTAGGAAGTGTCCTAACTGAAGATAGAAAGTGCAACACTGAGATCCAAAGGCGAATTGGCAGGGCAAAGGACGCGTTCCAGAAGCTGAGCAAAATACTAACACACAGGAAAATCTCACTGGAAACAAAGAAAAGAGTGCTGGCCTGCTACGTTATGTCAGTTCTTCAATACGGCAGCGAATGCTGGACAATATAATTGAAAATGAGGACAAAACTGGAAGCAGCGGAAATGTGGTTCTACAGAAGGATGCTGCGGATATCATGGACTGAGCATACAAGCAACAATGAGGTGTTGGAAAGAATGGCAACAAAGAGGAAATTGATACTGAGCATCAGGAAGAGACAAGTTCCTGGGACACGCAATGAGGAAGGAGAGCCTGGAGAATCTGATACTGACTGGCCAGATAGGAAAGAGACAGAGGAAGGCAGTGGGTAACATATTTGCAAGGCCTGATCAGACGGGAGTAACAGGAGCAAACATGCTAGGAGCCACAAGGGATAGGGAGACATGGAGAACCACGATCGCCTACATCCTGAAAGGTCAAGGCACATAGAAGAAGAAGACTATATTGGTATCTAGGTCCCACCTTTTTACTGATTTTGCTAAATGCAACTGCCACTTATACTCCAACAATTTCTTTTCTTACACTTTCTGTCTGTAAAACTCTACTTGCTTCCTTGATAACTACATTCTTAAAAAATTTAAATGCAATGTCAATCACCATTTTCTGTCTTCTTGAATCTTGTTCATCTTTTGTCCTTTTTTCATTCCTCCATATACTCGGTCTTTTCTCTTATTTTCACTCCCTATAAACTCCTGTGTTGCATTCCCACCTTGCTTGGGGTGAAAAGGTTAAAAAAAATATTATATATGTTGTGCACCAGAATGCTTCCTCATTGATGTCTATTCTGGGGTCATAGAAAATTTTGGGCCTCCATGACATCAGACATTCCTTTCTATGGGCCCAACTGAGAGCGATCATTTCTCAACTAGCATTCTGGCATATTTTCTGCATGTTTGCAGGGATAGTAAACATTATTAGTGCCTGCATAAATGAGATACTTTTATTCAATCCTATGTAGGAATTCTGACCTATTAGGATTTTGCCTACTGTTTTTTTTTGCCAGTCAGATGGGTGGATACTATTTTTACCATTAACTGCTATTTGAAGTACTCATTGAAAATGGTTATCATTTTTAATGTATAAAATCCACTTTTTTTTCTTTTTTTTTTTTTCTTTTAACTACATTTTTAAATTATAACATTGATAGTTAATGATTGCATGGATGGTCTTCTTTTTTGTCTCTAGTTATTAAGAAACCTGATTTCACATTTTTTTTTACTTATATAAATGTCTTATTTTAATCTGTATCCCTATAGCTTTTTGTTCTGGGTATGAAAATAAACTATATCTGGCATCAAGGCCTCTGATTGAGAGATGGTTTTGAGAAGCATTGGACCGCCTCTGAATTGCTGTTGTTCCCAGGTCTACTTTGACCTGGGGTGATAGCATCTATTAAGCTCCCAGCTAAGAACAAATGGTGAACCCATGAACAAAAATGGAAACACTAGGACAGTATAAAAATAGATTTTTATCATAAAAATACCAGCAATTAAAAAATTATAAACACTATATTTTTGTAGTGAAATTACCAGCAATACATTTTATAGCAGAATTACCAACAATAAATTTTATAATAAAATGACTAATAATATATTTTGCTCATAAAATGACCAACAGTACATTTTTATAGCAAAATGACAATAAATACAACACTGAAAATGTATAAAGAAATACATTTTTACAGTAAAATTACTAGCAAAGCATTTTTGTAAAAGAATGCCAACAATACATTTTTTAGTGAAAATATCAGCAATATATTTTTCTAAATTGGCAACAGTACTTTTCTATCATCTACAAATTATACATCTAAAAAAGACATACATTTACCCTGAAAGAATAAAATTATGTACAAAATATCTGTAGTTGAAGGCATATGTTTGAAATATCTGTAGCTTAAGCTATATAGTTGAATACAAAAGATTTCACTGTAGAGGTTAAACAGAATCAACCAACCAACCGAGAGCATTTTAACATTTTCTTTTTTGAATTCCATATTCCTTCAGGTCATATATGATCCAATCTGTCCACAGATTTTTTTTTCTACTATTTATGACTTGCCATAGCTTCTTGTGAAAAATAGTTACTGGGTTTCCCATTGCTTCCTCTATGGTTAGAATTCAGTTTTCTTTCTTCTTGACTAGCTGCCACCCAGTAGCATAGTTAGAGTGGGGTGGTCTGCCCTAGGCAACACTTTTATGGGGGCGGCATTTTTGTGTCTGCTGTATAAACCTGGATTGGCTTTATTGAAATAAAAGCGGTTTTAATGTTGGGACACAACTCACAGTTGAAGGATCATTTTTATGTGCATTTAAGCAGTTATCATCTTGGCCAAACAATAAACATTATCCACTGATGTATTCAGGGCTGTTTTAACATTGTTGACAAAGTGAGACCTGTGAATAGATCCAGAGTGCTGTGTATGGGAGACACATCTTGGTTTTTATTATATAAATTTCAGTTATTTTCCTTGACAGAAGTTCATATGAGGGTAGGTGTTGTTTATTTTTTGTCTTTTGGATGTAGCCCCTCTGACCAGATGAATTTAATGCTTGAATAGGTTTTTTTTTTTTTTTTTTTTTTTTTTTTTTTTTGCTGATTGGTCATGCCCTGGCCAACTCTTACTGTCATTGTCAGCTGAACTTGTTTTTCCAAATTACTTATATATATATATATATAGTGTGTGTGTTTAGAATTTATAACATAAATGTTATATCACTACAAAAATATCCATTTTGCATCAACACTAACCGTATCTTATCAAAGACACAGCTAATGTCGATACAAAATGGCTATTTGTGTAATGTTATTATAAATTCTAAACAAATATTATTTGCTCCATTTCATATTGAGCACTTTAAGAATATTTTTTTTATATGGAATTTTATTCCATCCATACTTATATGATACTTGCATATATATAAATATTTTAGAAGTAGTATAAACTAATGGATTGGCAATCCACTGTTTGTAGTGATTTACTTTATTAAGAGCACTCGATACTTAATAGAGCATTATATATGGTAATATTTTTATTATAAGTTTATGATAAAAACATAGGCTGCCTGACAAGGTGCTAATAAGATAGTACTGAAACACAACAGCTCTTGTGTTGCAGTAAACTATGTTTTTATTATACTCTTATAATAAAAATATTACCATATATATATATATATATATATATATATATATATATATATAATCAAGGGGGAGTCACTGTGAAATATGTTGCATTGTGTCGGGGCGGGTGAAAACTCGTGGGTTGTACTGAGTGGCACACACTAGCTATGCTACTGCTGCCACCCAAAGCTAAAGAGCCCCATTTACTCTGATATTTAACAAATAAACCATGGTTATATTCAAGATCAGACATTCATAAAATGGTCAGTATTATCTTTGTGAGGGAAAGCGAAGGGAAACCACTCCACTATCTTTATCAAGAAGTCATGGAAATTCACAGATAATAAAAAAAAAAAAAAAAAGAATCTGTTGAGAACCATGATTGCCATGGTATTAGTGGAGGGGGAAAAAGTCCTTATCCTTGTATTTGTTGTTATTATTACAGGTTTTTTGGCCATTGTACTTTCTGGCCTTCTTCAGGTGCATGTTGACCCAGGCAATCTTCAGGGAATTTCTAACTGAACCCTTTATTTAATCAATGGGGGTAGATTGTTTTCATTCTGATGACCATGTCTTATTCTTATTTTATTACGCATCCCATTTCCACTTAGTCCAAATACACACTGCTCAGTCCAGGGATTGCATTATTGTCATCACAAAACAATGCTTTTAATCCACTAGGCTAATGTCATATGGGACAGTCCTGAGTGGAGAACTGGAAGCCTTAAACCTCAATTACTTGCTGATGAGACTGCTGTTGCTGCTGCTTTTCATGCTTGACTGCACCTCACCAAAGCTTTTCTTTTGTACTGCTGCTGTTGGTGAAGCATTTTCAACTGTTAATCTTAGTTCTTTTTCAAAGAAAATTAGCCACATCCTTCAGTTATCATTGAAAAGATTTATTTTATTGTTTTTTTTTATTATCATTTTATGAGCTTTTATGGAGTTATTTCCCCTTTTTTTCTAACGCTTGTAATGCAGTATTATCATAACATTGTTGCCTGACTGTGCTGGCCTGTTTTAGAGGAAAAAATAGAAAAATGCTATATACTGGAAATGAGTGGCTAATAAAGATGTTTCTCATGGGTGTGTCTATTGTTTTTGATTGAATAATATGCATTGCAGATTATGGAGTTATTTCCCCTTTTTTCTAACGCTTGTAATGCAGTATTATCATAACATTGTTGCCTGACTGTGCTGGCCTGTTTTAGAGGAAAAAATAGAAAAATGCTATATACTGGAAATGAGTGGCTAATAAAGATGTTTCTCATGGGTGCGTCTATTGTTTTTGATTGAATAATATGCATTGCAGATTATGGAGTTATTTCCCCTTTTTTCTAACGCTTGTAATGCAGTATTATCATAACATTGTTGCCTGACTGTGCTGGCCTGTTTTAGAGGAAAAAATAGAAAAATGCTATATACTGGAAATGAGTGGCTAATAAAGATGTTTCTCATGGGTGCGTCTATTGTTTTTGATTGAATAATATGCATTGCGGATTAAGTTCAGCGTCACTCCCCACATACACTTCAATAAAACTATGTTGCAGAACAGGTTGTATTTTATGTCTGTGCTAATTTTGAAATAGCACTAAGCTCTAGTTTGTTTACTATACAAATGCTAGAGTCTCACATTTCACAGCATGTTGAAAACATATGAAGTCTGTCTGAAAAGTAACAGGACTGGTGTCACAAACAATTTATTTCAATTCCAAACAATCCCCCTCCAGTCTAATGCAATTTTCCATCTTTCTCTACTATGCTTCTATGCATTGCTGGAAGGATTCTTTTTGCATGTTTGATAACTCTGTTGTTACAGCTCTCACCAAGAGCTTCCACACCTTCAAAACAAGTTCTATTGATGATCTCCTTGAGCTTTGGGAAAAGAAAATGTCAAACAGCAAAATCAGGTGAATAGGGAAGTTGTTACAGTACAGTGATGGTCTCCTCAGCCAGAAACTGCTGGATGCCCAGGGCATTGTGAGCAGGTGCCTTGTCCTGGTGAAGTAGCCTTGATGAGCATATGGTCCCAAGATATCATGTTAGATAATAACACAATCCACTTATCCCTCTTTCATCCATAGCTCACACAGTGTACCCAGGCCTGTTACTTTAGGCCTCATACATATACAGTGATAGTGGATAATTTAAGTTCCATATATATGAGCAAATAATGAAAACACACACACACACACACACACACTCTCTCTCTCTCTAAAATGAACCATCAGTTATTGGAGGCCATCTACATTAAATTAAAGCACCCCCCCCCACACACACACACACAAAATCACATTTCAAAAACACATTACATTGCATTTAGACAATGGTTCTGTTGTTAACATTTTGATCTCTCACGTGGTATGACGTCATAGAACCGCATAACTAATTTATGAACTGCTTGTGCTATACAGATAATATCATCTTTGATAGTGGATGTCTTTATGTTAACATCTCTGTAACCACTCTGAAGATGGCTCATGTGAGCTGAAAGCTTAGAACCAACATAATAAAAAATATTCAAATGTTGGACAATTTTTGTCATTATTTTTACCAGAGATTAAAGCCAAAATGTGATGTTCAGAACGGCTCATGATTAAACATAATCTGTTATATTTAACTGTATGGCATAATTAACAATATATGTTTAGATAATTATCTGCTGTTTCAATACACTATATATATATATATATATATATATATTGTTATGAATTAATTGTATATTGCAACAGAAATTTCTATGTTTCGAGATTCTCTTCATCAGGCAATGTTTGATGCTAGTTGTACAGATGATTTACATTTAAATACAAAAATCTTCCGTTTGCTGTGTATGTATGTATATATGTGTGAAGATATAAAATTTACATGTGTGTTTCTTTTAACTAATCAGAGAGAAGTTTTATTTTGGAATTTGGCCCAAAAGAATACATACTAACTAACCTTTTCTCTTTTTTCCTCCTTTTTCCCTTTCCTTATCTTACTTTTCCCCTTTCATCTTTTCCCTCCTTTAATGGTCAAGATGTCAACCTGCTTTTAACCTAATCTTATCATTTTCCTTTTTTTCCTCTTTTATATTTTCTTGCTTAGTTTTATTGTCTTTGATGTGATATGCCCATTTAGTACCAAGGCTGTCCTTTTCACTTTCTTATCATTTTTGGTCTCTCCTTCTAGGACAGCCTTGGTACTGAATGGGCACATCACATCAAAGGCAATAAAACTAAGTGAGAAAATATAAAAGAGGAAAATGATAAGATTAGGTTAAAAGTAGATTGACATCTTGATTTGTCTCTTCCCTTCAGTTATGGGTTAAATAATAGGACAGATTTGGTTCTATAGCCCTGTCTATAACCAGTCTACCACAGAAAGCAATGGCAACCTACTGCAAGATAATCTTCTGCCCAGTCAGTCATGTCTCTTTGAGACATGATCGCCCAAAGTGTGTATCACATATGGCACTTAACTGACTGACTATATTGTCAGCAAGGTTTCATCATTTTGCAGTTGAAATGTCTAGACATAATAATAAGTTCTATGCTAAGAGTTTCTTCTTTCACACTTTTTGTTTGTTGAACTCTCTTTTGGCTTCTTGCTTCTCAGTCAAGTTATATCTTCAAAAATGTAAATGCAGTGTCATTCATTATCTT
>JBBBDQ010000385.1:7827500-7942500 GCA_037127315.1 Ascarosepion bandense | reverse complement strand
ATTGTGTCTGTGTATATATTGGGTTTGTGTATGTGTATATATATATATATATATATGTGTGTGTATGTATGTATATATTGGGTTTGTGTATGTGTGTGTGTATATATATATATATTGTGTGTATGTGTATATATATATATATATATTGTGTGTATGTGTATATATATATATATATATATATATACACACACATACAGAGGTTTTGAAATCTATGAGTATGTCCACAGAGAGCAGAAGTGTTAATCAAAGAAAGGTCGAGTGAAAAGACACCGAAGACGGTAGTCTGTGAACTGTCCTACAGTTAAACAGTTTGCGTACTTTTAATATATATATATATATATATTTTTTTTTTTTCACTTCTGGAATATAACATTGTATCAACGTCTAAAAATATAAACTACCACTTTTCATTCATTAAGATAAAATAAAATCACAGTCATGTTACTAAAAATAGTATTTGAAGTAGACTGCCAGTCAAGCAAGCTACCAAAGCCATGCTAAAAGGTGAGTTTATAATCTCAATAATCCCCGTATTTAATGGCACATCAGGTGTATGTTTTAGACATCTTTTACCATTTTGACAGGGAATATTCCAACACAACTTGTAATTTATAGAAAAGAAGGTTTACTCTCTGTTAGTACCAGGGCTTGTTGGAAGACCAGAAAATATTACTTCACAATACCCCGCCATATGTTAATTTTTAATATTAGTAAGTGACAATTAAAATTTTCTTGATTGATCAAGTAACATTCTGATTACTTCTAGCAAGTAACTATAAGGTTTTCCTGGTTTTAGCCATTTGTACAAATTACAAGCACGTGACCATAATGACTGTCTGTATTAATATCTTTTTTTTTTTAATCATGTCACCCCAAGCAAGGCATTCCACTGCCACTATAGCACAGGGGGTTACACAGGGCGATAGATGAGTTATGATGTACATAGGAAGAGAGTTGGAGAGAATGGGAGGGTTAGTGTGTCTATTGATCTTACATTTAAACTCCTGGAGGTTATAGCTGTCGGGGAAGCAAGCATGCGGAAGGGAATTCCACAGGTGGGAAGTGCGAGAAAAGAAGCTGTTGGAGTAGAAAATTACCGTCCTATCAGCCTTCTTCCTGCCTTTAACCATTAATTTTTACTGTTAGGCACTTGTAAAACTTGTGAAATATTTTTTCTCGATATGCAGCAAGTCAAATTTGCTAGGATTAGTCAAGTCAGTCAGTCAGTTAAGTGCCATGCGCGATACATGCTTGGGCGATCATGTCTCGAAAGAGACATGACTGACTGGGCAGAAGATTATCCCGCAGTGGGTTGCCATTGCTTTCTGCGGTAGACTAGTTGCCGACCAAGGCGATAGAACCCAATCTGTCCTATTATTTAACCTATAACTGGAGGGAAGAGACGGATTAATACCTTTCCCAAGGGTATTTGCGCGTAAGTGAATGCAAGGAATTCATCTGGAATTCGAACTCGGTTACCTAATTTCTCGTTCTGAGCTGATATCCACTGTGCCACAATCAATGCACAAGTAGTCAAGTAGCTTTCGGAAACCTTCTGTCACATAACTATTTGGCTGGAAGAAAAGTGTTCATGGTTTCTAAATAAATTTAATGTTCTACCAACAGCAAGAACTTTCTTTCAGAACCAGATACAAGGAGTTTCTAATTTCAATCTTAATATTTATTTGAATTTTTTTTTTTTAATCATCTCACCCCAAGCAAGGCGGTAATGCCACTGATGCGCAGGGGGCTACGTAAGAGTGAAAAGATTGGAAAAGAGAAAGCCAGGAAACCACATTCTAAACAGGGAACAAGGGATGAGCCTCTTCACCTGTTCAATAGACGTGGGTGGAGTGTGAACCGGGCGATAGTTTAGTCTATCTACTCCAATTAAATTACAGTTTTATCTGTTTAAGGATGCAAAAGAATTCTGTAGTACTTACAAAACGATTATTTTATTACTGGCTTACTAACCCTCTTGCTAAAAACTGCTTAGCTTAGTCTGGTATAAGGCTACAAGTGAGAATCAAACATTAGTAGTTGTATGTAAAACTCTTTCTTAAACATTACTCCATGACAAGATGCCACCTTAACAAATATTACACTGGCACCAGGCCATAAGCATGGGGCACCTAGTGAGAATTAAATGCACCAGAATAGTAATGTTAATGTAAAATTTAATCTCTCCACTCCCTCTGAATAATGTTCCAAAAGTTACTTCCAAATTATAAACATTATGCAGACCTTGTCTATGTGTAGTTTCCAAATCAATTGCAGACTACGCCTATGCCTGATTTCCAACTTGAGCACAAACCTTGCCTGTGCCTAGTTTTTAGCTTTAATGTTCAGAGGGTCTGTGCCTAGTTTTTGCCTGGAGTGCAGACCCTGCCTATGCCTAGTTTTTAACTCATGCACAAACCAAGCCTATACCTAGTTTTTTTACTCTACCACAAACTGGACCTATGCCTAGTTTTTCACTTTAGCTCAAACCAGACATCTGCCTAGTTTTTTTTTACTCTAGCACAAACCAAACCTCTACCTAGTTTTTTTTTTTACTTTAGCATAAACTTGGCCTATGTCTAGTTTTTGACTCAAGCTTAGACTTGGTTTATGCCTTCCTTGTGAGTTTTCATTGGTCTTATATTTAGCATTATGTTTAAGAAATGTATTTAAATGTTTTTAAATTCTCCAACCTATCTAACCAATAAAGCTTACCTAATGTGTTTAACTGTCTTGAATTATTTTGTCAGTTTTATAAAGATCCACTTGTTAGTGCTTCATTAACAAGAAAATAGAATCTTTGCTTTTGCAGAATCAGACTTTGTGTGATGATGTTGAAATTTTTGTTGACATTCATAAAATGCATTCATCATAAAAACAAAACAGGCTGCACTGAATTAAAATTCAAATCAAAACAAGAAAAGATATTAGCCAAGATGAAAACCTTAATTAAATCTGTTCCATTGTGTTATATTCAACTTCATATTAAACTGGATTTTTACTGTACTTAATTTAATCTCTAGAGCATATTTAATTCTTATTTAATTCCGTTTTCAGGTGCTTTTCTTGCTTGTTACCTGTGAGTGATGGGGTCAGCAATGACCCCCAAAATGCAGTCATCTGGGTGAGGCTACATCAGTCTACTGAGAAAGTCTCGCCATTTGCCCACCTCCAATCCAGTCCAAAATTACCTCCTGCAGTTCCCTGAGATCAAACCACTTTTAACATTCCAAAATGGATTATTTTTCTTTTCTTCATATGAACGTCTCCAGTTTGGTACCTGGACTACACCATTACCTACTCTCTTTGGACATAGACTATATGCGATGGGTGCTCTGGGTAATCTATCCCATCATCATCTCTTTCCTCTTACCACTACTCATTGTGATCTTCTTGCTTGCCTCAGTGCTTTTCTTGCATGTTTACTCTTATCGCCATAGACTCTGTAAGGCATATGCTCAAGATTTTTGGCAAGGAGCCCGACAGACCCTGGCTGTATTATGGGATGGACAAGGTTACATTTGGCATGGTATGTAAGCATAGTTTCATTATCTGTTCTATAAATGAAAAATTTTTGTTTCAGATGAAAACTGGCAATAGATAACTTCTTTTTTTTTTTTTATTTAAATGTTAAATTTATTTTTCTGATGTTTTCTTCTTAATCTTTGGAAATATGAGAAATATATTTTTAGCAATCTTTGCTGTTTTTTTTTTGTTTTTTTTTTTAGTATTAAATAAAAATGATGAATTAATTTTTTATATTTTCTTTTACAATTTTTGCAAGAGTTTGTGTGCAAAAGAATAAAAGAAAAAGAAAAACATTATTAAAGAGAGAATATCTTTAAAAAAAAATTAAATAAATTTAAATAACCAAATTGGTTCATAAGCCATAAAAAAATTTTACTCTGGTTGGCATATATATATATATATATATATATATAGTCATCCGCAGACAGATCTGTTTCACTGTATCACAGCTCATTAGTATTGCCGATTGCCTTTTACCCATGATTGATACCTGACCGAATTGGCATCAGTCAGCAATTCTACCTCTAAGCTACAGGTGCTCAGTAGAAGGAGGCAGACTTTTTAGTGTGTATATTATCATTATACAGGCCCAATAGCTGAGAGTGTTCTAATTCATTGCTGAATGAACGATGCGTATATGCCAGAGTAGATACTTTTTTTCAAAGTCTACCATTCTTCCAGAGCGCTCAATCAGGGTGTGACAGTGTAAATAGTCATAGGCAATAGGCACATGTTTTGGAGTTATTTTTTTATGCTGATTCTGAAAATCAAGTCCATTTTGCCCTATCACATAAAGTTTTCTTTGTACAGATGATACCTTTTGTGCTTGAAATAGGCCAAAATGTTTAACTTTACTGTGAAGTGCTAGAACATAATGTAATTAAGACACTTGAAACGTTTTATTTTAGGTTCAAGTAACTTGTTATACAATGGAAAACATAATAATCTAATTATATTTTCAGTAGTTTAAGTCTCTATTTTCTGACCTAGGAATACTTTGTTTTTTTTTTGTTTTTTTTTTTTATTTATTACCTGACACCAAAAATCCTAATTTTCTCATCTAAAATATTTGGTCTTTTGTGATTTTGGTATAGAACTGATAAACTTTCTATTTTCTAACAATTTGTTTAGGCGTTCCAGGGTAGAGAATACAGATTAAAGTTTTGCATAAGAATAAGCAATATATTAATCCTTATTATTAAGTAATATATTAATCCTTGTTAAAAACCTAATACAAAATAAATCTTAATCAAACATATACATTAACAGTTTATGAAAGAAATGTGAACGAAACAAAGATACAAGCAAAGTTTGAGCTTATAAGAATTACGATATGCAAAGTTTTTCATTTTTGTTTACTCAGAGATTCTTGGCGTCAGGTAATAAATCCACAGAAAATTAAGTATTTCTAGGTTAGATAATAGACTGAAACTGCTGAAAATACACTTAGGAGGTTATTAGGATACTTTTTCTTGTATGATAAATTGGTTATTTTCTCTCGCAGGATTTGATATTAATCTCTTTGGCGGTTCCCAAAGATAGCATGCTATGACTTCAATAAACTGATTTGTTTATCATGTAAATATTTGAACTCTCTCTTTCTGGGATGAAGAGTTATCATTATTTACACTACTTACATTCAGACTATTGTTCTTGTCTTTGTTGTTATTACAACTTTTCGGCCATTGTCCCCTTTATCCTTCATCAGGTGTGTATCAACCTGGTAACCTACAGAAAATGCTTAACTGAACTCTTAATTTAATTTAACTCTTAATTTAATCTTTGGGTGTAGACTGTTCTTGTTCACTGCCCATTCTAGGGATATCTTGTCTACTTATTTTTAATACTGCTCAGTTATTACTAGCCTGTTTCCGAGTTCATATATATGCAATATATGTTTTGATTGAAGGATTTGTTTTTTATGGTTTATCAACCCTTAGCATGTTATTTAAAGCCAGAAAATATTTTCAGATTGTCAGAAATCTATCTTTTTGAGGTTATAATGGTTTAGTGATACGAATGTTACTAATTTAACCCATAGCTGATGATGAAAAGAGGTGGATTCACAAGGGGTTTTTTGCACATAAATGCATATAATAAATATAATATATCCACCTGAGATTATAACTCAGCTCTCCGGTTATCAATTCTGAGTCATCATCCATCACACCACCTACATGCATGAGGTATTTCAAAGTAGTCACCCATCTAGGTACTGACCAGGCTCGGTATTGCTTAACTTTGGTGATCATCTGGGAAATGGTGTTTCAATGGTATGTGGCTATAAACTCAGGAAATAATTAGTAATTATGAGTTCAATCCCTGGGCTTGGCAGTGTGTATTTGAACTGTGGAAACAGGGTAAGCAATAATTGAGCAGTACTAAAAGTAAAAACAAGAACAGTCTACCATTGTGAAATTAATAAAGTGTTCAGTTGCTTACCCACAATGATATATACCTGATGAAAGCTGGAGAGTACATTAGCTGAAACATTATGACAACAACAACAAAGATGAGGACAATAGTCCAAATGTAAATAAAGTAAATATTTGAACTTTGTTTTCTTTGGCGTTCTTCTGACATTGTTCTAATGACTAAGTTATTAGCTGGAATAAAGTCTATATTTCTGAGATGGGGGTTTTGTAATTATTTACATTGTTCAGACTGTTGTTCTCATCTTTGTTGCCATATTCACAATGTTTTGGTTGTTGTATGCTCCAACCTTCTTCAGGTGATTGGAATTTTGAACTGAATCATTTATTTCGTTCACTGGCATAGATTGTTCTCATTCCATAAGTTCTGCTGCTTCCAGATGTCTCTGTTATCTCCATTTGACTCAACTTTCTAAGTTTTTGTTCACTAACACTTTTGTCGAGGACATGGCCGAGTGAATGGAAGCATTGGTTAGATTCAGTGATTTGACACAGAGAGTTGCAAGTTCTATACCTGGCTACGGCTGTGGTGACTTTAACCAAGACATCTGCAAGCAGCATGATTCATGGAAGAAGAACAATATACCCCAGTTTGAACAATGTAAATAAGTCCTGTGGGACTTTTAGTATCTATCTTTTTATTTCTTTTGTTATTTTTTAACACTAAATGCCATGATTTGAAATTGCAAAATTTATGACACAGCTGACAGTTGTAAGGCTGACACCAACAATATCTGCAATTTCTCTGTAAGGCTTGCCTGTGTGTTTGTGTAAGCGTTACAGTTTTTGTATACTTCCTTGGAGTAACGGCCATCACAGACAATGTCTGTAAGACAACTAATCAACAGTTGAAACAGTAGTGTCTGGGTGTGATAAAATTCTGATGTAGTCACAGATAAAGCAATATTTTTCAAGGCCAAACAAATTTCATTATACACCTTGTAAATAGATTCATATCATTGCACACCATTGCAAATGACCTAATCTGAGGAAAAAATAGAGATCGTTTACACTCGGTCACTCTAATGGGTCTAAAACTGACAGTATGGTGAAAGAAAAGAAACTAAAGCAGTTGTTTCAGTAAATTTGCACAAAGGTGTATGTACAAGCACATGCAAAATATAAAAACTAATGAATATAGTTTCAAATCTTTTGTGTAAACTTTGCTATTTTTATTAATTTTTAATTTTTTTTAAAAATCTTGTTTTTCATTCTTGGGTCAATTGACATTCTGTTACTGTATCATTAATCCTTATAATTGAACTCAATCAAATCCACCCAGTAAATATTGCCTCTCAAAGTCTGACTGTTTACATGACTTCCTGAATTATTTGTATTGTAGAATATAGTTAGGGTGGAATGCGGCAAGTTGAACATTGTGCACCGATATATATGGAGCATGTTTGGGCAGTAAAGGGTTAAAGAATGTAGTAATATGACTTAATATGAATGAATTTTGCTGGTTGGTTTTCATGACCTAGTCAATAAAGCATGGTCCCTGGTAGACTGGTTCTCAAGAATACTGCATACAAGTTCAAGTCTTGTTAGAAGCTTTTTTTTCTTAATTTCTACTCTATTCTGCTTGTTTACTGGATTGAGAATATAAACTAACCTGCAATAAAATGTGTTAAAAAATAAGCTGCATACATAAAGAAAAACTTGTCTTCAAACTTTGATCATCCCTTTTGACTATATTGATAAATATAAGGAAATATAATCTAATCTAAACTTATTTATAAATGGAATTTTGTGTGTGTCTGTTACCTATAGACTCCGAAACGGTTGAACTGATTTTCTTGAAACTTTACACAGTTGTACTATAAGCGTCTGCGAGTGTTCTTAGCTAGGTTTTGTGTCAAGGTACCCCTGATAAATATCAAAAATCGATAATCGAAAAAATCAGGTTATAGAAGGAGTGGTCCAATTTTAATCAAATTTGATACACTCATAGACAAAGACATAAGAAACGATATTCAGAAGTTTCAAGGTTGCAGTTCTTACAATAGTGCAGAAAATCGATTATATATATATATATATATATATAAAAGGCAAGATGTTTGTGTGTGTCTGTTTATCTGCCTGTATGCCTGTAATTTTTTCAGCCCTTTTATTTTAGCTTTTGCTTCGGGTTTGGCTCTAAGTAGGTATAATTGTAGTTCTTAGTCTCAGCCATGATACCATTTACTCAGAGGACTTATTTAGCTTTCAAAATTCAGTTTACGTCGGAAAAAAACTTATTTGATATCGATACCAGGAAATCAAAATTTGACTTACATCCATTCATTTTTCTTTCAGTCTACAGTTTCGCTTTAATTGGAAACAACTATCGCTTTTTAGTCTTTTGTGCCAACATTCAAAGAGTCTGAGCTCCAGGATCATGGATTAGTTTTAAAGCTTTCATTATGCCAGAGCAACGCCGGGCTATACTGCTAGTATAAATATAAATCTTATAAATCTAATTAATTTTTTTAATATTTATTTATTAATGCTTATTTGTGATATTAAATTAGTACTAATATTAAATATTTTTAATTTTTATTAATATTTAATATTATTAATATTTATAAATCAAAATGTTATAATATTTTACAAATATAATATAAATACTGATAAATATAATAATGAAAATAATGACTTCTGATGGTTGATTTCCATCAATAAAGCACCATCCACATCAGACAGGTTCTCAAGGGTATTGGATACAAGTTCAAATCTGGTTGGAACCTTTTTTAATTTCTTATGCATGCTTCTTGTTTAATGGTCTGAGTGTATAAAATGACTTGAAATAAAAAAAAAATGTTTTAAAATAAATAAGATGAAAGAAGAAGAATTTGTTAAAGTTTGATTATCCCTCCTGACTACATTTGCTTTGTTTCTGCAGATTATGAGGTTGAAGGTTTCAGCAATGTTCCCAGCTCGGGTCCAGCACTTCTCATCTACTATCATGGAGCAATTCCCATTGACGTTTATTATGTTATGGCAAAATGTATCATTGACAAAGGACGGACAATTCGGGCAGTTGGAGATAGATTCCTCTTCAAAGTCCCAGGTCAGATTTTATTTTTATTTTTTTTCTATGTTTATTTTTTGTTGTTTTATTGTTTTTGGCCGTCTTTTTGTCTTTGGCCGTCTTTTTGTCTTTGGCTGTCTTTTTGTCAGACTATCTGAAGAAAAATTCCTTGCAACTTTTTATGTTTTAATTCTTTTCATTATTTTTTATTTTTATTTTTTTTTTATTATTTTTATTGTTTTGATTTTATTTGTCTTTACTTTAGTTATTGTTGTTTTTTTACTTTTTGTTGTCTTTTTACTTTTTGTCATTTTTCTCTTTTGTTTTCTTCGTCTTTTTACTTTTTGATGTTTTAATTTTTTGTTATCATTTTGTTGTCTTTTAGTTTTTGGTGGATTTTTTAAAATTATTTTTTATTATTTTCTGTTTTTCTTTTTTTTTCTTTTTGTTTTACTTTTTGCCTTCCTTTACTTTTTATTGATTTTAGTTTTTGTTTTTTTACTTTTCGATGTCTTTAGGTTTTTGTAATATTAAATTTTGTCAACTATTTCTTTTCAATTTTTGGTTGTTCATTTTTCCATTATTTTTCTTTTTTGTTTTGATTTATTTTTTGCTATTTTTCTTTTATTTGTTTTTATTGTTGTCTTACTTTTTATGGTCTTTTTTTAGCTTTTGTTGCCTTTTTCTTGTTTTAAACAATGGCACCCACTTCGAACACAGCTTTCTCACAGCTCATGCAAAATGGCGAATACACTGCCTTCTGATATGTTTAACTCCTCTGCTATCTCACACAACTTCAATTTACAATTGGCCAAAATAAGTTTGTGAACTTCAATTTACGATCAACCAAAACAAGTTTGTGGATTTTTTTGGTGTTTTCCAGGACAACTGTCAATTTTGGGCAATCTGAGTGTTCAACATCATTTGTGTCTGTACAACCACATTTAAAATCAGCATACCACCTCTTTACCATTGTTTCCGATAGAGCAGAGTCTGAATAACTTATCAAGTCAATGTTTTGCTTGAACAGTATTTTTTCCCATCAGAAAGCAATTCTTTATCAACACACAAAATTCAGATTTTTCCATTATTTTGAAAATCTGCAGCAGTAGCTTCATATGAATAACTGCAATTTGTAAACTAATAATCTGATTGAGCCCAAATTTTGTTAAGTGCCATTTGAAGGTTAGTACTTCATAAAAATCATATGGATTTATTATTAGTGACACCATCTATATGTCAGACCTGGGACTTATTGAAGGATTTGTTATATTTAGGCATCAATCTCTCATTCATGCAAGTTTCATCAAAGATGATAGAAGACAAATTGTTTTTTTTAATCATTTCACCCAAAAAAGACCACCACTAGTGCACAGGGGGTTACAGTGAAAGAAAAGACTGGGTATAGTGGGTATTGAAGAAAGGGTAAAAAAAATTAATGGAATTCAAGAAGATAAAAGGTGGCAGTTGATGTTGCATTTAATTTTTTGGAGATTATTGCTGTCAGGGAAACAGATAAATGGGAGGGAGTTCCATAAGTGAGAAATGTGAGAAAAGAAACTCTAGTAGAAGTGGTGGTTACATTTAACTTTTTTTTTTTTTTTTTTTAATCATCTCACCCCAAGTAAGGCATTCCACTGCCACTATTGCGCATGGGGTTACATAGGAGAAGGTAAAGAGAAGGAGTGGTTAGACATAGGGAATGTTAGGAGGAAGGTGACAGATGAGTAAGGATAGCAAGGATGAGGGTTGGGCAGATGGGAAGAGTTTATGATAGAATGGAAGCAAGTTAGTGTGTTAGGAGGTGTCTATTGACCTTACATTTAAACTCCTGGAGATTGTAGCCGTCGGGGAAGCAATCGTGTGGAAGAGAATTCCACAGTCGAGAAGTACGAGGAAACTACTTCAACAGTAAAAGGGTGGGACCGAGATACCAATCTTAAATTGATTAACTTCATGGGAACAGGGCACTAGGGACAAAAGCTTGTCAGAACAGTTGCCAAGAAAATATTTGTAGAAAAGACAGAAAAGCCATATAAGTTGTATCATTTTTCATTTGTTCTTAGAAATTTTTTTCTTTTCTGTAAATAAATTATATAAAAATTGTCTGAATGTTTTATTTATCTAAGTGCTTTTGGTTATACTTCTAGCCATTCTCAAAGATGAATTTTATTTTGTTTTTTAACTTCTTATCTTCAGTTAAGGACAATCTGTGTGGACATAGACATCATGCAGCATTGATTCCTATCAAACATCAGGCTTTGACAGAAAATCACAATGAAATGTGAAACTGTCAATCACTATGCAGTGTTGATCCCTATATCCATACTGTCTGTATCTATAAATGCTCTATCTCTGGTATTGAGCACTCTTCCCCTATACATATATCAAACATTATGCAATCTATATCAGTAATTATTAGGTAACTAATCAATTTTCTTTTTTATCTAGAATTATTTAGTATTTGTCTAAACATTATATATATTTAATGGATACATGAGCTGACATCTTTACATTTTAAACAGTGAAAATATTTATCTATACTTCTGTGATGAGGTAGTATTTACATTATTTATATTGTTCGGACTACTTTCCTCATCTTTATTGCCATATTAACAACATTTATCCATTTTTGAGAATGATATACTCCAGTGATTGAAATAAAGGGTTTGGTTCAAAATTGCATGCACCCTGAAGAAGGCCAGGACGTACAACAGCTGCAACTTTGTGAATATGGCAGTAAAAATGAGGACAACAGTCTGAATAATGTAAACAGTGAAATTAATGTCTACATGCCTAGAGATTGAAAGTCTTAAAAACAACAAATGTTGGGAGGAACATTTTCTTTATCATTAAGATTTTTGATTTTTAGGCCAGTAGACACTAATTTCTCTAATTACAAAGCATGTATGTTTACTTAAGTATGTGTAGCAATAAAATATAACACATGTACTGCCAGTAATTATATGAAAACAAGGATAAAATATATATTAAATTGGTTAAGAAAAGTCAGAGAACCTCAAAGATGTCTTATGAATGTGCCTTATACATGAATGCATAGATGTGTTTTCTTTTTTTTTTACATTATTTACACTGTCTGAACTGTTGTCCTCATTTTTATGGACATGTTTATGACATTTCAGCTGTTGTATGCTCCTGCCTTCTTAAGGTGCTAGAAAATTTGAAACAAATTCTTTATTTCAATCACTGAGGTATATCATTCTCATTCTATGTGTGATGCCACTTCTGGTGGCTATGTAGTTATCTCCCTTTAATTCAACTCTAAGTTTTTTTGTTCACCATTGCTGTAGCCAGATATTGAACTCACAGCTCTTTCAGTTAACTCACTGGAACTAAGTAATGCCTATATCCACTGGGCCATATGTGAATTTTTGGGACTTTTAAACCTAATGTCTTAGTAACCATTTTTTATCAGAGCTCATATTGCAATCTTTGAAGCTAATGATATTCTCTAGCACTCTGTATTACTGGTTCTCGTATTTATTTCTCTACTTAGTTGGCTTAAGAGATTTTTGTGGCTTAGCATATGTGCTGATTCCTTTAATTTACGTAGTTTTCTGTAGTGTTCTCTATCAATTATTTCAACTTCATCCCATAGGCGATGGTGATCCACTTGCTCTTTTCATATGTGGACAGCTACACCTGATTTTTCTATCTCCCCTCGTGTTATGGCCTTGTGATGTTCTTGCAGCCTTACATTTTTTTTTTATCATCAAGTCATTTGGTTGGAAAAATAAAAATTCGTCCTATATTCTGTTAAAAAAAAAAGAACTCAATACAGTAATAAAAGACGCATTGTAAAATGAAATCATTTTACACATTTACATTTGGGCTATTGTCCTCGTCCTTGTTATTACATTGTTTCTGTCTTCTTGCCTTCTTCAAGTGTCTGCCAATCTGGGTACTCTTCAGGGTCTTTCAAACTAAAACCCTTTGTTTAAACTATTTGTTATTGATGTGGACCTAAATTAGGACCATCAATAATAAGACAAATGCCAATGTAGGTTTAGACATATATTAGACAAAACAATACAACAATACAGGATGGTGAAGCCCGAACCGTTGCCTTGGATATCTCCAAAGCATTCGACAGGGTCTGGCATGCTGGCCTCTTGTGCAAACTGCGGAGCTATGGGATAACTGGACATCTGTTTGACCTCATCCAGTCCTTCCTCTCTAACTGCACATTAAAGGTGGTATTAAATGGGCATGCCTCCCAAAACTACCAGACGAACGCGGGCGTCCCTCAAGGTTCTATCCTAGGTCCCACGCTATTTCTGATCTACATTAATGATCTCCCCGACACCATTAGATCCCAAGTTGGCATGTATGCCGACGACACAACAATCTACTCCCGCATCGATCAGAAACCAGGTCTGGACGACAAAGTGAACCTCGCTACCGCACTGGAAAGGGACCTCCAATCCGTAGTGACCTGGGGTAGGAAATGGTTGGTAAATTTCAATGCCTCTAAAACAAAGCTGTTATCAACTAATCACCATAGACAATCGCATCTACCTCCCATTAGCATGGGACAGGCTAGCCTCCCAGAGAGTAAAATACTACGCCTCCTTGGCCTTACACTCTCAGCGGACCTCAAATGGAATGACTATATTGAATCCATTGCCAAATCTGCTGCTATGAAAGTCGGCTCTCTGTGCAGGGCCCGGAAATTTTTCCCACCTGAAACTATTCTGCACATATACAAATCTACCATCCACCCGTGTATTGAATATTGCTGCCATATCTGGTCGGGTGCCCCTGCTGCTCTCCTTGGGCTTCTTGACAAAATACAAAGGAGGATCTGTAACGTGGTTGATACTGACTTGGCAGACCGGCTGCAGCCGCTCTCACACTGGCGTGATGTAGCTTCCCTGTGCCTCTTCTACAAGTACTTTCATGGCTTCTGCTCCGATGAGCTTAGATCACTGGTGCCGCCCAAGCACGAATTTACACGAGATACTAGATTAGCAACTAGGTCCCACCTTTTTACAGTTAAACAAATAAGATGTAACCGTAAATTCTACTCCAACAGCTTCTTTTCTCGCGCTTCCCGCCTGTGGAACTCCCTTCCACAAGTCTGCTTTCCCGACAGTTACAATCTCCAGGTGTTTAAATGTAGGGTCAATAGACACCTCCTATCACACTAACTCCCAACTATTCTCACAACACTCTCATCTACCCAACCCTCATTCTCGGTATCCTCACCCGCCTATCACCCACCCTCTGTTATTTCCTATATTTAACCAGCCTTTCTCCACTCTACGTAGCCCCCTGCACAGTAGTGGCAGTGACATGCCTTGCTCGAGGTGAAACGCTTATAAAAAAAAAAAAAAAAAAAAAAAAAAATATACATTATTAATTACTAATTAATTAATTATTTTCCTATGCACATAGGAAAGCCAAAAGAGAATACTGTACTGTAAGTCAGTCAGTGAATGCTACTGGAGTCTCCACAGTCTCAGCAACACACACCCCGAGCGTTAATAACCCTCGGCTACATATAGTCCTATGACGAGTCCATTATCTTATGTGGGTAATAACCCCACAACAGTTATGTTTCGCATTGCTCTGTGCATAGTAGTATTGATAGCACAGCTCTCCGTGTTTTTTATGACCACAGGGTTTTTTCCTTCCTCTACTTGTCCAGTTATGTGTCTACTGATGTGCATACAATACTACACTATCTCAATAGATTGTTCTCATTCTGCTTGTCCATTTCTGGGAATATCTTGTTTTGTTCTTATTTAGTATTATCATGTTACTTAATTACATGGCATAGTAATTTTGAGTTCATTTTCTGGGCTGAGTAGTAGGCACTTAGACTCAGTAGAAATAGGGTGAGCAATATTTGAGCAATACCATAAAGTTTGACCTCTTTAATCTAGCACTCAGTTGTCTGGTAACTTCCACAGTCCAGCATTTTGTTTTTATCAACCACTGGCTTGGAACGAGAAATCAGGGAGCCGAGTTCAAATTCCAGCTGAATTCCTTGCATTCACTTATGCACAAATACCCTTTGAAAAGGTATTAATCCATCTCTTCCCTCTAGTTATGGGTTAAATAATAGGACAGATTGGGTTCTATAGCCTTGGTTGGCAACCAGTCTATTGCAGAAAATAATAGCAACCTACTGTGGAATAATCTTCTGCCCAGTCAGTCAAGCAAGCATGTTGTGTTTCAAGTATGGCATTTAACTGACTGATTACTTATAGAACACCACAATAAATATGTGGAATGAGCTAGCAAGATGGTTTACACGTTTTTTGTTGGGTTTTTTTTTTATTTTAGAGGAGATTTGTTATCTGGCATTTTCTGTGGCTAGGCAGTGACCTGGTCCCAAGGATGCTGGTTTAAAGAGGTCAAACTGAGGCATTAATTTCTTGTCAAGAGGTTATCCTTTATTTTCAATCTTATTCTATCTTGAAAACAGTACCTGTCTGCTATAGACTGATGGTATGAGTAAACTTAAAAGCAGTAACCGAGCAGTACTCAAAATAAGAACAAGTACAGTGGAATTCCAGTTGAATCCATTGTATTCACTTACGCGCAAATACCCTTGGGAAAGGTATTAATCCGTCTCTTCCTTCCAGTTATGGGTTAAATAGCAGGACAGATTGGGTTCTATAGCCTTGGTCGGCAACCAGTCTACTGCAGAAAGCAATGGCAACCTACTGCGGAATAATCTTCTGCCCAGTCAGTCATGTCTCTTTCGAGACATGATCGCCCAAGCGTGTATCACGTATGGCACTTAACTGACTGACAGTGGAATAAGACTCTAGATTCAAAAACTTAAAAAATTCTCTGGAGGTTATCTGGATTGAAAGACACCTGAAAAAGGCAGTCGAGTATAATGGCTGAAATGTTGTAAAATAACAGCAAAGCTAAGAACTAGTTCAAATTTAAATCAGATTAATAAAAGATATTTTTTGTTTTTTCCATTATTATTGAGAGTAGCGATTTGCATTTCTGTCTTCCTCTTTTCTTTTTAGGACTGCGGATCCTGATGGATGTCTTCAAAGTAACTCCTGGTACTGTTCAGAGCTGTATTAACCTGCTAAAAGAAGGTCATATATTGGCAATTGCTCCAGGTAAAGAAAGAAAACCCTTTTCAAGCAAAGTTGGCCATGCTAAGTGTTTTCTGATTGCAGGGAATTTTTTTGTTTGGGTTTCATTTTATTTATCTACTAATTCTTCTATGTGTCATGTCCCTTCAGGACTTGGGCAATCATGTCCTGCCACATCTCCCTATCTCATGTAGCTCTTCACACCCTTTCTCTTGTTACCCCTTCTAAACCCTGCTCTGCCATCCTTCTGCTAAAGTCTATCAAGTATGTCAAGCATTGCTTTCTTCTGTTTCTCTTTCCCTCTATCTGACCTGTAAGTATCAGATTCTCCAATCCCTCCTTCCTCATTGTCTCAGAAACTTAAGCTGTCTTTTCCTGGTGTTAAATACCAGTTTCCTTTTCATTTCCATCCTCTCCAAAACCTCACATTGCTCACATGTTATTATGCTTATAAATATTTGTACCAGAGAGTAAATCTATTTAATAAAACCACCATTACCTTAAACCATGACTTTCAAATGACTTCAGAATCTTTTTTTATCTCTTCTGGATGGTCTTCTTGTTTAAGTTGGTGAATGCTGCCATAATCTTTGTCTTCAATACATCTTGGTGTTACAAGAAATTTTATTGGTCTCTTTCTCAACTGCAACCCACACACAATAAGCAAGGAGGCGGCAGTCTGAGGAGTTTGGTGGCCAGATGTAAGGGCTGATGTGGTTGCAGAAATTGTTTGACAGTTATGAATGGGTTCTCCTGCTTGTGTAGCATGGTGCAGAGTCCTGTTGTTAGGCTTACGGCCTTCCAGCAGCCACTATCTTAACCCAGGGCAGCACTACCTCTTCACGGCACTTGTTGAGTCTGAGACCCTGTGGGAGGATGAATGGAGACATAATGTTACTATCACTAGTGATCACTCCAAACACCTTTGTAATTGCCATTAGACTCATCCAGGTCTTAAAATCATCTCAGAAAATCAGGCACTACTTATACTGACATGTCTGCTCGTAAAAAAATAGAGAAGAATTTTTTTTTGTAAATTTTTACTTTCAAGAGACAGTATTTGTCAGAATCAAAAATAATTGATATTTTTTTATAAGGGTGGGGGCTCTTATGCAGAGAAAAAAATTCACCTACTTTTAAAAAGACTGAGGGTATGCATCTGCTGATAACTCTTTAAGAAGTTAAGGATCAATTTGTTTCTGAATTTATTTATTTATTTGTTTATTTAATCAGGAAGTTTTTTTCTCATCTGAATCCATCTTGCACATATACAAACCTACCATCTGCTCGTGTTTTGAATACTACTGCCACATTTGGTCGGGAGCCCCTGCTATTCATCTCATGGTTCTCGACAAAATCCAAAGAAAAATCTCTAATGTAACTGATCCCAACCTGGCAGTTTAATTCCAGTCACTTTTTCACCAATGAGGTGTGGCTCTCTCTGTCTTTTCTACAAATATTTTCACGGCTTCCGCTCCAACGATCTTAGCTCCCTGGTGCTCCCTCAGAACAAATTTACTGAAGCGTGTAGACTGACAACTAGGTCCCATCCTTTTACAGTGAAAACAATAAAATGTAACTGCAACTTCTACTATAGTAGCTTCTTTTTTCCCACTTTCCACCTGTGGTACTCTCATTTGTATACTTGCTTCCCTGATAACTACAATCTCCAAGAGTTTGAATGCAACATTAATTGCCAGCTCTTATCTACTTGACTCCCAAACTTTGACACTCCCTGTATCTTGTTCTCGCCATCTCCGCTCTACTCTCATGCCAGCTCACACAAGCTGTCTTCACACCAGTGTTTTCATCCTTCTCTTATCCATTCTACAGCACATCCTGTGACCTCTTCCTCTTTTTCTTGACTCTCCTCTTATGTAACCCACTGTGCACTAGTGGCAGTAATGCCATGCTTGGGGTGAAATGATTATTTATAAAAAAAATAAAATTCACTCTAAACAAGGTGATAATGCGATTAAGTCCAAAGAACCATTGGGAGAATGAAAGGACTTTAGAAGGAACCTGAAACCCAGTCCTAAACAAGAAAGAGGTAAATCTGTCCTGTTCAAAAGACTGAGCAGGAGTGTGCAAACCTCTCCTATTATGAACAGGACCTCCCCATTTACAAAATAATGCAAAAAAAAAAAAAATTTAATTCTGATAAATGTTGAATTTAGACAACATTCTAATAAATGCCTAATCTCCGAAAGTATCCCAACTTTTTCTATTTTTACAATAGGTTCAGTCAGTTTAAGCAGTGTCGAAAATTATTACTCAGAATCCTTCAGAAAACTGCAAGACATCCTTGTAGCCAAATATGTTTGAATTGCTGTTTAAATAATGAAGTATGTGCTTACATAATATCTCAATGGCTATATTTATTTCTTTAAATAAAATTATTAATACTGCTTTGTTATTTTTATGGCAGGTGGTGTTCGAGAGGCTTTATTTGGAGATGAGGAATATAGAATTATGTGGAGTAAAAGAATAGGCTTTGCTAAAGTAGCCCTTTTTGCTAATGTGGTAAGTCTTTTCTGTTTTGTTTACCTTTAATCTAAAGATTAATGTACTAGGGAAGAAAGGACCGCACCCAGCAGAGGAGATGGTACTCAGTTCTTTGCAAATAGCGTAAATCAACAAAGCATGGAAATGAACAGTGCTCGAGATGACAAATATTTTTCTGATTTCCTACTTGGACCACCATGCTTATCTTGGTTGTTAGACTGACAATGTTTCAGTTGTGGCAAAACTTGGCCTTCTTCAGTTCTCCGTTGTCTTAAATGGCTTTGGGGAGATAACTATGCTCAGGGGGAGATTACTCATATCAGTTACTACTCACCAGTTTTATTCATGTTTGTGTCAATTAAGAAACAGCATGTTTGTTTTCAGCACTCCTGTTCCCAGGTGTTGAACCAAGACTTGCCAGGTAATTAGATATTGTTAAACTCTATATAACCATACAGTTCAATGTTTTAGTGGTTTAAAGCATTGGTTAAAAATGGAAAAATACAAAGATCTGTCTGTTTCTTTGTCTAGTAGCATATCAACTCCTTATGGGCCATTTAATACCAAAATTTAATTTTCTTGGAAGCAGTAGTAGATTTTTTCTTTTTTTATAAAACTGTATTACTGGTAATTTTTTTTACTATGAAAATGGCATTTTTACTGTAAATTTTTTTTTATTTTCATATTGTTTTGACCTCAGTTTGGGGGTTAACTGTTTGCCCATAGCTGGGACCTTAACAGATGCTACCACTCCAGATCAGTGTAGACCTTGGAACAACAGCTATTAAGAGGTGGTTCCATGCTCTCAAAACCGCATGATCTCAGGCTGCAGATATAGTTTATCATCATACATAGGGCGAACAAAGATCCCCGAGTTATGTAGAAGACATGTCTTCTATGTTACTCTCACAGATTTTTGTATTTTGTATCAGCTAGATAACAGATATATTGCCAATCAAAGTTAAATGTCATGGTTTTTATTGCCTTTGGTAGATCTGCCTGAACTCACATTATCACCAACCAAAACGTGGGACCAAGATCAGGCAGCTGTTGCATTGGCACCAATCTTGCTTATCCACACTCATCACTAGCCCCAGATGATGTCTTTGCTGGAAACCATATTGCTATTTTCAGGGTGCAATTTTTTTTTCTTCTTTACAGTAAGGTTCACTCTATACAAGAGGCAGTATATACAGATAGGAGGGGAAGGTAACAGTTAACTCTAAACTTAAACAGGTTAAGATAGCAGTGATTGGAGAAAAATCCTGTGGAACTTATTTCTCACCAATGAAATACAGAGGGAATGTGGGTGGTTTGTTTGCAGTGATGGTTAGACCTGGCAGAACCAAGAAATGTAGGTTATCTTAGCACATTCAAATAGCAATAGAGCAGTGAGAGGCTTACCACATCCTCCCACAACACTGTGAGAGAGAGGTTGGAAAGTGGAAAATATTTAATCCCCCCAAAGAACTTGGAGACACTTTTGAACTCTATCAAGACTGAAAAATGAGGGTTTGGCAGCTCCTGCACAAATATGAAAACAGGATGCGCGTTGTGGTACAGTTGATATCGGCTCGGAACGAGAAACCGGGGAGCTGAGTTTGAATTCCAGTTGAATACCATTGTATTCACTTATGCGCAAACACCCTTGGGAGAGGTATTAATCTGTCTCTTCCTTCCAGTTATGGGTTAAATAGCAGGACAGATTGGGTTCTATAGCCTTGGTCGGCAACCAGTCTACCGCAGAAAGCAATGGCAACCTACTGCGGCATAATATTCTGCCCAGTCAGTCATGTCTCTTTCGAGACATGATCGCCCAAGCGTGTATCACGTATGGCACTTAACTGACTGACTGTTTCAGCCTGATCTGGCTCTCGTTTACCAAGAGACAATGGGACTCACCCACAACTGCAACTTTTAATTTTCATAATGAATGAATAAACTTTTCAAAAACACATATGGAGAAAGGGAACAATTAACATATTTGTGGGGAAAAAAATGTGTATTTCTTATTAATTACAATGTATGCGTACTGTACATATAATTGAGAGTAAATACCAAATGTAATAACAGAATTTTCTCTTCTTTTCTTTTTAATTTTAAGCAATTGATTGATATTTTTAAATAGTTTATTGCGCAATTTACATATTAACAGATAGTTCAAAATAACAATAGAGCATTGCATGAAGTCTACTATATTAAGAGCAATTGTTTGTATTCACTAAATGATTGTTAAAATCTTCCAAAATATCTGCATCTAATTCATTTAAGAATTTCTTTTCAATGAATAGCAACATGAAGGATCCCAAATTCTCCCCAGACTGCAAATTTCTTAACATTGTCTTTATGATCTTCAGCTTTGAAAATGTTCTCTCACATTGAACTTGAGTATCTGATAGGTCGCAGATGACTTTGTAAAGATTCTCACTCCTTTTTATTACATTTTTATTTGATATAAGATGTCGACTTGTCATCAGGCAAGATGACACCCTGGCCAGTTCATCACTGGCTGTTTTTGCAATAGTAATCATATGTGTTTATATGTTGTGTATCATTTATGATTGGATATTCGTATTCATCAGCCTGTGTCATTACTAATGGGTTCTATGGATTTGCTTTGTTTAAGAGACAATGAGTTATTTCTCTTTAATTTTCTTTTTTTTTATTACTCGATAAAAATTTCAGATTTTCTTTCATTCAAATTCTTTTTCTCTTTTGCTCAGCCTGTGATTCCAATGTTTACGCAAAATGTCCGTGAAGCATTCCGAACACCAAGTTGGTGCAGAAGTAAGTTTAAGGCTTTTTTTCACTTAGCTTTTTATTTTGGATGCTTTCCTCATTGAACAGAATGGATTTTACAAGTAAATGATTGACTTGTCTTGCCTGTTATATTTTGAATATTTTCACTTCTAGGTTTGAATAATCTGATTCAGTTGCTCCAAAAACGTTTTTTATGAAATGAGATTTTCTTTGGGGACTGTCACACACTATGAAAGTTGAGGTAATAATATCTTGTTAGTGGCAAGGAAAGATTTTTTTTTTTTTTTTAAGGTGAAGTGGCCTTATAGACTTCAGTCTAAAAGCTTGGGATTGTCATTTGGATGTGAAAGAAATACCTAAAAATTGAAGGTCAAGGGCCTTTTTCAAAACTAATTTACTAAATCACTTCTGGTCAGAGTCCCCTTCTCTTCCTCAGGGATTTTATCACTTATTCATATTATATGGGTTAAATAGTTTTCAGCATCCTGGTTTGAAATACAGTATTATTATATCATGGATATAATAATGATGGAAACATAAATTGGAGAAGAAAATATTTTTATATGGTGCACACATTAGTTTAATTAACATGTTGATATTTCGCATGACTTCAAAAACAAAAGGTTACAGAAGTAAGCCTCTGTCAATACTGGAAAGAGCAGTAACAGCTACTGGCCTTGAGAAACTTGTTTTCCTGAAAAATTGTTTTGATAGATTTTATAAATTTCAGCCAGCAGTAGTACTGACTGCTTGGTTTATAAATGTTGACTGTATACGGAAACATCTAATATTACCATTATCATTACAGATTTATTACGTCGAGTGTATGAAAAGACAAGGTTACCCCTCGTTCCTATTTATGGTGGATTTCCAGTCAAATTAAAGTGAGCATTTTCATTTCAAATCTTTTATTTTTCTGTAAAAACTTTCATGATTAATTATTGTATTTTATAGTTAAAATTTCTTTCTTTATAAAACTTTCATTCTTGACGAAAGATTTTACTGAAAATATTTTTTACAAAATGCTGTTTTGTTTTTATCATTTCACTCCAAGCAAAGTGGTAAAGCCCCTAAGATGTGAAAGAAACAGAATCGAAATATTTTACAGAAGATCAGCAGACAGTTAAATGCCATACATGATACATGTTTGAGTAACCGTCTCAAAAGAAACATGACTGGCTGGGGAGTAGATTTTCCCACAATAAGTTGCCATTACTTTCTGTGGTAGACTAGTGCCAACCAAAGCTAAAGAACTCAATCTTTTCTGCTATTTAACCCATAGCTGGAGAGAGAAGAGATGGACTAATATCTTGAAAGTGGAAGTGGAGAGCCATGATCGCCTACATCCTGAAGGATCACAACACATAGATGATGTTGTCAATTCTCAAGAACAAAGAAAATGTGTTAATTCACCTTCATACATTTAGGTTTTAATTCCAATTCTAAGCATCACTTTTTAAAAAATAAACATTGCCGAAGAGTAAATATAGTTAAAATAAAATTGGTGTCATGGGAAAACTGCCCTTTTAACATTCCATTTTGTGGAAATGTTTATCAATGTTTGTTTCAAAATTAAAAAGAGTATTTTAATTTTCTGATCATCATTAGGCTTACGGTCATATCACGTTGAATACACCGGTTCTCGTTCGATCACCAAAGTTAAGCAACGTTGAGCCTGGTCAGTACTTAGATGGGTGATCGCTTGGGAATGTAAGCGTTTATTGATGGATGTGCGTTGTGGTGCAGTGGATGTTGGCTCGGAAAGAGAAATCGGTGAGCCAATTTCAAATTCCAGTTGAATACCCTGCATTAACTTACGCGCTAGTACCCTTGGGAAAGGTATTAATCCATTCCTTCCCTCCAGTTATGGGTTAAATAACAGGGTAGAACTTGGGACTTAAACAAATCCCAATGAAACTTTCTCTGCCGGGGAGGAGACGGACTCAACCCACATAGGGTGCATGCGGCTTGGGCATCATCATTTCTTTGTTTCTGGGTTATAAATTCATTATAAATTTGATGTTGACTCAAACTTTATTTACACAGAACAATATTTGGTGAACCCATCCATCCCAACCCTTCATCAAGCCCGGAAGAATTTGCTGAACAAGTGAGTTTTTGATTTATAAGACCTTTTACATTTACTGACCGTGTGTGTGTGTGTGTGTGTGTGTGTATATATATATATATATATATATATGATTTAATAAAACAATGACAACAGTATAGAAATCCAGTGCTTGATGTAAAACATGAAATATAAGCTAAAGTCGCACACATTAATAATTAATGTAATAAAATAACAGGAAAATGTCGGATGTGTTCATGAATCATGCAGGCACAGAATTGAAATGTCTTTACAAAGAAGACGAACATTTTGAACAGCACATGTAACAATTAAATAATTAGTAAATAAAATTTTCATGTGTATTTATACTTTTAACAAATTATTCTTATGGTGCGCACCTATTGCCTCACCACATATATATATATATATATATATATATATATATATATATTAATGGATATTTCGGCAGAAACCTTTCTTTTAAGCATCTTTCATTGGATACAGCCAGCAAGGGTAATTTAAATCTTTTATTGAGTTTCTCCAGCATTCTATTAATTTTCCATTTCAAGCATAGTAATAATGTTATATAGCCATAAATAACAAACACGTATATATATAAAAATATATCAAGTGATATTTTTATTAATGAAAGATGGACCGTGTAGCCTAGTGAACAGAGAGTGAGAGAGCGCTCTTCCAAGGTTGACAGGGTGACGGGGGAGTGTCGTCGTATCTGTTCTCCTCTACGTCTCTCTGCCTAGACTGCCTGTTGAGACTGACTGACTGGCGAATCCGTGTTTTCGCAGTCTTTATATATCTTCCAAAACCGGGACTTGTTTCTTCCGGCATTGCCTTGATCACGCGACACCCACGCGACGCCTACGTAAATTCTCAGAGACACCTGTTCTGTCTGCCTCTTGTAGCCATTTCTGCTACTGCCAGAAATAAGGTCAAACAAACATCCGTTCCTTTCAACGGCCGGAAAACACCCCCGCTTGCATCAGCTTCCTTCTTCGGGTGGGACCAGATTATTATATTACAATAAGTAGAATAAGAATAAGAATTTACAGAATATAAAAATTGTCAGTAGTTTTTATTGTTCCGAGCACTTTTGGCTAGTCCTTTAGCCATTCTCAAGGTTGCTGTATGACGTATGTATGTTTTTTCATATGTTGTACAACATAGTTTTTACTGTGTGACCATTCTTGTGGACAAATAATCGTTTGGTGTAGTTATGTGCCATAATTTGCTGGGTTGACATGAAGGTCACATCTTTTTAACATGCTATCTCAGCTACTGAACAAAGTGTCAAATTGATAGTAGGGAATAGCATTTAATCAGTAGGGTTTCTCTAATAAGATGTTAATAATTATGTGATTTAAAAAGGATTTTTGTGTTATCAACTAGAATTTTCTGTAGGGGTTCTATTAAATTATGGGTTAATAAATGCTTTTTAATAGCACTTTGATCTGACAAGTGACATGTAAGACATCTAACTAATGAGATGGTAGTGTGTCTGATATTTATTTTATATTCTTTACTCCTGAAAGACACTAGAATGCTGGATAAACTCAATAAAAGATTGATTAAATCATCCTTGTCAGCTGTATTCAATAAAAAATGCTAAAAAGAAAAGTTGCTACCCAAATATATATATATATAAGGCTATAGAACCCAATCTGTCCTGTTATTTAACTTATAACTAAAGGGAAGAGACGGATTAAAACCTTTCTCAAGGGTATTTGCATGTAAGTGAATGCAAGGAATTCAACTAGAATCCAAACTCGGCTTCCTGATTTCTTGTTCCGAGCCAATATCCACTGCACCACAAGGCACATCCAATAGAACTGATTACTGGTCTAATTTAAATCTGACCTATAACTGTTTAGTGTATATATATATATATATATATATATATATATATATATATATATATTCAGAAATTATAACATGGATATGTTACAATATCACTACAAAAGTAGCTATTTTGTTTCGACACTCCTTGTGTCTTGTCAAGTGATGTGGTTATTTTAAATTGAATCCACATCACTTGACAAGACACAAGGAGTGTCAAAGCAAAATTGCTACTTTTGTAGTGATATTGTAACATATCCATGTTATAATTTCTGAATAAATATTATTAGCTCTAGTTTGTATTGAGCACTTTTTTAAAAATAGTGTTTCTTTGGACAAGGAATATTATTCCACCCATACTTGGTTTTATATATATATATATACACACACACACACACAAGTATATATTAAAACACAGTACTTAAATTTCACTATTTGCACTATATTTGAAAAATTCTTTTCATCTTTGTTGTTGTTATCACAATGTTTTTGCTGTTGCTCTAGCCTTCCTCAGGTGTTCATTGATCTTGGTAACCTGCAGGGAATTGTGAATTGAACTCTATTTGATCTACAGAGGTAGATTTTCACTATATTCCTGTCATGAAAAATATTAATAAGTAACTGCGTCAGATATTGGAAAATATATAGTTTAGTCCTCCTCGGTTTGAAATGAGTATCACCCAACATGTTTTCAACAAAACAATGCAGAACAAAAATATAACAAGCAAAATACAAGACTGGTGAAAATTTTATACTATATTTATTTCATAGGAAATTTTGATTGTGGAAAAAGTCCGATTGTCTGTATTTTGTAATAAAGCAAAGTACTACTAACACAACAAAGTTTAAGAAAGCAGTTTAGATGACCAAAAAAGGCAGCAAAAGAGTTTCTTTTGGCAACATGCTTTTACAAAGGTGCTAGTTTACTGTTGCTATTGTTACTACAGTACCTTTCCTTCATCTGTGTCAGTGTAACATTCACTCTTATTGATTTTTATTCTCACCTACTCTTAATTTCACTCTGTCGGCTAAAGCTTCAGAATACACTGACTGATCCTCTGCAGAGGAGTAAATGTAACCCCTTCCCCCAATGAGGCATTCTAGGTATGGTGATAAACTACATCCAGGTCCCAGGCTTGACGATAAACTGCATCCAGTAGCAAGGCCTCTAATTGGGAAGTTTTGTGGAGCATGGAACCACCTCTTAATTGTTGTTGTTCCCAGGTCCACCCTAACCTGAGGTGGTAGCACCTGTTAGGATCCCAGTGATGGGCAAATAGTTAAGCCCCAAACTGGGGTCAAAATACAATGAAAGTATAAAAATAGAATTACCAGCAATAAATTTTTTAAGGAAAAAAATATTATATGCAATAAATTTATGAAGAAAAAATATTGCCAACAATATATTTTTGAAGAAAAAAATATATATACCAGTAACACATCTGGCTCTTGACAAAACCCTTTTTATAAAAATGTCAATTAAACCTGATGTGCAAACTGATTTCATACAAAGAATACATATTCTGTTTATATGAACCTCTTGTAAAAAATCCTGTTGGCATTAGATAACCCATTGAGGTCGAGATCCCATAAAACAAAACACATCAAACCTTTCTTTCATTTTAAAAGACCTTTTCAAAAATACAAAAGTGAATTTTCTAAAAAAAAAAACAAAAAAAACTTTTTCATCAAAATCTGACAAAATCACCTTTCTCACTATAACCAAACATTTAAAAATAACTAAAACCCTAAAACCCCACATTTTCGGCATCAACCACAGAGGTTGATATGCTGTTAAAAAAAACAAAAAAAAACAACTCAAACTCTGCCCCTTCTCTCTTTTTTTTTTTTTTTTCATTCACTGGCTTGGCTAGCTTTGTTGAGTAACACTGATCTTATGGGTCATTGGGTCATCTGGCTTTCTTTCCCTTCCATGGATGAAGCTGGTGTTTTGTTTCGATGTGGTTGGTTCAGGTTTCCAAAAAGGTTTTTTTTTTTTTTTTTTTTTCAATCATTTCACCCCAAGCAAGGCAGAAACGCCACTGATGTGCAGGGGGTTACATAAATGTAAAAAGATTAATTAGAAAAGAGTGAGGAGTACAAGCTAGTTAGAAAGGAACAATAGAAAGCTGAGAAAGCAGGTGCAATGACAGATACATAGGCGGAGAGAAAGTGAAGGTTATACAGGGGAGGGGAGAGAGCTAGAGTCCAGTGGTTAGTAGATGAGTATTAACTTTGCATTTAAATTTCTGGAGGTTGTAGCCGTCAGGAAAGTAAGAATACCGGAGTGAGTTCCACAGGCGGGAAGTGCGAGAGAGGAAGCTGCAGGAGTAGAATTGTCGTCTGCATTTGGCTAACCTGACTGTGAATGGATGGGACCCAGTTGCCAGTCTGGTTGCACGGGTAAACACCTGTTGAGGAGGCATCAGTGACTTTTAAGCTCATCCGAGCAGAAGCCATGAAAGTATTTATAGGAGAGACAGAGGGAGGCCACATTTCGACGATGAGAAAGTGGCTGCAGTAGAGTCGATTGCAATTGGCAGCAAATTTTTTTTTTTTTATCATTTCACCCCAAGCAAGGCATTCCACTGTCACTACTGTGCAAGGAGTTACATAGGAGAAGGTAAAGAGAAAGAATGGTTAGATATAGGAAATGTCATAAGGAGGGTGATATACTGGTAAGGGTACCAAGGCTGAAGGTTAGTGTGTTCATTTTAACAAAGAGAAATATGTGTTCTTGTAAGACAATAGTTGTTTACACAACCCGGAACAGATCTCTGATGACTCCCTTTGGAAATCACTTGGGCCCTGTGAGACTTCATTTATATAGACACCCTTTCCTCCATATTTGAGACTGATATATCTTATTTCTCCACTTCAAATAGCCTTCATCTTAGAGAATCTTCAACAAATTATTTGGCTCTATTTGTTTAAAAATTTTCGGTTCTCTTTTTCTGTAAAGTTAATAGGGCTTTAGGTAGATAGTATTAATATAAGCAAACCTCAATTTTGATTTTTAAGCATAAAATAAATAGTCCTCTTTGTTTAAGAGAAATTGGGTTGCTCTTTTTGTAAGTATATAAGCATTTTAGACAGCTCAGTCAGTCAGTTAAGTGCCATAAATGATACACACTTGGGCAATCATGTCTCGAAAGAGACATGACTAACTGGGCAGAAGGTTTTCCCATAGCAGGTTGCCATTACTTTCTGCGGTAGACTGGTTGCCAACCAAGGCTAAAGAACTCAATCTATTAAACCCATAGCTGGAGGGAGAAAAGATGGATTAATACCTTCCCCAGGGTTATTTGTGTGTAAGTGAATGCAACAAATTCAATAGGAATTCAAACTTGTCTCTCCAATTTTTCATTCCGAATTGATATCCACTTCACTACAACTCACATCCTGTACAGCTCTAAACCTGAATTTAGATTCCCAGGGGCAAGAAATTCGAACCACACAATAATCATGTCTTATTATTAGAGTGAAGTGGATGGGTTGGGGAATATTTGCTTTGTTCAACTTTACTGAATCTTGATTAGTTATTTATTGGTTTGCTTCTCTTTGGAATTGTTCTTAAATTCATTTTAATGTTTAAAACCTAATTATTAACTCATTTTTTTTCCATTTTTTTCTCTCAACCATTCAAAATATGCTTCTGCGAATTTCAATAATTATTATCCAATTAACAGTCCCTCCAGATTCCCATCCAGCAATTGCATGCAATTAAACATTTGAACATGGCCAGTGCCCTATTGCATCAGATCTTAAACTGACTGAATTTTTGTTTTTCAATTATGAACAATCTTGACTCAAAGTTTTCATGGTTTTCACTTTTGCTATTGTAGCCTTGTGTTGGAATAAATTAGAAATTAACTATGGCTTACTGCAATAATTTGATATTGTATGAGGTTGTCTCGGAGATCATTTACTGGTGGAAGGGAATTCAATCCTCTTTGGGTGCACCACTATTATGGATTTGTGTCAGAATCAACAAAGATTATGAATAATTTGTTTTATTTTTTAAATCTAAATGTCAGTCAATACAAGGCTCAAGTGCCACTCAAGGTAAAAGTTTTTTCTTTAAGGTTGTTTAATGGAAACATAAAAAGGAGGTAAGAAGTGAGGATTATAAGGATATATAGGATAAATAACAGATTTAGAGTTTTCTAAAATTTCCCAAATTTCAAAGAAATCTTGCTATGTTTATTTAAGGGATTGTCTTGCAAAGAAGATTAAAGATTACATAACTTTTCAGTTGTCTTCTAATAATATTTTTCTATTTTTTTAATACTTCGGTTAGTTTCTTGATGACATGTAATTCCCTATTTAGCAGTGAATGCGAGACAGTCTCTTTGCAGATGTAGAAGAGACTTGCAGCAATCGAGTTGTGGTTCTAATAACAAATACCATTAACAGAGAGGATTTATGCTTTTAGCAGCAGCATGCTTTACTTGGATTATTTTTATCATTTCACCCCAAGCAAAGCAATAAAGCCACTAGGACGCAAAAGGTTACCGAATGTAAGAAAATATGAGAAAGCCTCTTGTTAAGGAGTGAGGACAATAGAAGAACAAGAATTAGGAAGGTAAAAGATAATGATTGACATTGCATTTAAATTTTTGAAGATCAAAGTTGTCTAGAAAGCAAGAAGAGAGTTCTACTAGCAAGAAGTGTGATAGAAGTAAAATTGAACAAAGCAAATATTCCCCAACCCATCCACTTCACTCTAATAATAAGACATGATTATTGTGTGGCTCGAATTTCTTGCCCCTGGGAATCTAAATTCAGGTTTAGAGCTGTACAGGATGTGAGTTGTAGTGAAGTGGATATCAATTCGGAATGAAAAATTGGAGAGCCAAGTTTGAATTCCTATTGAATTTGTTGCATTCACTTACACACAAATAACCTTGGGGAAGGTATTAATCCATCTTTTCTCCCTCCAGCTATGGGTTTAATAGCAGGATAGATTGAGTTCTTTAGCCTTGGTTGGCAACCAGTCTACCGCAGAAAGTAATGGCAACCTGTTATGGGAAAACCTTCTGCCCAGTGCAAAATGATGAAACCTTACCACCAATCTAGTACTTTGCTTAAACTCATAAAGTTTAGGTACCATAGAGGAAAGTTCATCAGAACAATTATAATGAAAGTATTTATAGAAACAGCACAGGAAAGCTACATTATCGTGGTGAGAAAAGGAGTGAAGCCGAGATGCCAGATCAATAATATTGCATATTCTTTGGATTTTATCATGAATCTCTAACTATAAAGCAGAAATACCAAACCAGGTGTCATCATCGTCGTCCTGTGGCCTTGGCCGAGATAAAGAATTCACTACACCCCTCCAGTATTGCCTGTGCATTTGGAACCCTGGCGCAGTTTATATCAAAATTCATAATCTTGTCAAATAGCTGAATACTTGATGCTTCGTCAGGCTACCAAGGGTATTTTTATTGTGACACCAACACTGGATGGCTTGCTTCCAGGCCTCATCCCGTTATTTAACCCATAACTGGAGGGAAGTGACAGATTAATACCTTTCCCAAGGGTACCGGTGGTTAAGTGAATGCAGGGTACTCAACTGGAATTCGAACTCTGCTCACCGATTTTTCTTTTTCCAAGCCGACATTCACTGCACCACAACGCACATCTGTCTCTGAATGCTTACAGCGCCTGCAATTCCCCAAGTGGTCACCCATCTAAGTACTGATCAGGCTCACGTTGCTTAACTTCGGATGAGAACCGGTGTATTCAACACAATATGCCATAAGTATAACCAGGTGTAGCAGCTATATTCAAAGCAAGAACAAATGGTAGACTTATGAATATGTAAAATAGATTCTGATGAGAAAAATTATCAAGCATAACACAGTGAACCAATTTTCACAAAATTGTTTCACTGTGTCTTGCTAGACAATTTTTTTCTTAACTGCAGAGTTAGCAATTGATTCATTATTATATTCTTTCCTCTTCATGTCAGCTGAAAACAATCATCCGAGAAGACACAATGAGACACTCTTTTAGGATCAACTGTGCTGATAGAAGGTAAAAAGGGCCTCATCATTAAAAGAGCAGTTTTGTTTTGTGGCCTTAAAATTAACATGCCACTCCTTGCCTCATGTAACAACAGATTGTAGGTCATTTGTGTGATCAGCTACCAATTTGACCTTATCAAACTTACTATTAAGACAAGAGTAAACTGTTATATCATCAGCATAGATAACGAGTTGACATCAAGAAGGTCATTTATGAACACCTGAATTTATGAAAAAAAATTCAAGACAAATTTGATATTTTTAGAAGAAATTTTTAAAAAATGAATTTTTTTTTTTTTACTTCTTTTAAAATGAACAAACTGAAGATGATTATTATATTCTGTCTATGTTATTCTCAGTTATTTGTCAGTCGGACCCCATATATATTGTACAGTTGGCATAATGGCACCTGATATTCCCAAGTGCTCATCCATCTAGCTCAACATTCAGTGTTTTATTGGAACCGGTGTTTCAACATGATGTAGCTATAAGCCCAAAAGTGGGTATAGACATTACAGATTTTTTTATGTATTATTAGATTTACATTTGTTTAATACTGTTTAATCTCATAAGTGCTTAAAATATCTCTCCTTCAACCTTGCAATTTCAATTTCTGCATTAGACGTCACAGGGATTTTCTTGGTATGAATAGCTTTTGAGATGCACGTTGTGCCAACATTTTTTAACTGTTCACATGTGTCAGAGCAATTCTCATCTCATTTTCTTCATTCATAGATGTCCTAGGATTTCCATATTTCAGTGCATTAACCACTTCTTCAAGTTTATTCCTAATACGATAAATTGTCAGCCATGTTATGGGAACAGTGTCAAATGATGCTCTCGACACTTTGCACATCCACTCGGTATTTTAAGTCTTTCAATACTACTTTAAAATCCACTTTCTTTGTTGTTTGCCACCAATATAACTTTTTTTCTTTAATTCCTCCCCTTAGCTAAGGTAAACTGCTTCTCAGCAATATCCAGTTTAACTCTTCTCACCAGCTTCTGTTTAACAAAAAAAAATTGTTTTGGTTATGTTCTAAAAAGAGACATGATCCCCCAAGTGTCCATCACATATGGCAGTTAACTGATTCACTTAAATACCGGTTGAACTATCTGCACAAACATTTTTTTTTTTCATACTATCTGCTTCTCACTGGAATCCAACTGCAGAGGTCAGAAGCTTCCAACCTGGGACTTATCTAAGCTAGAATTTATTTCTTTGTATTTGTTTCTTGAAAACCTGCTATAAATCACTGACATTTTGTTACGTCTTTCTATTTATTTGTAAATGCTTGTGGGATGGAGCCTCTGTTAGATGTTTGCGATTTACCTGTATTTATTATCTACAAAGTGAGTAAATCACAGACATCTAACAAAAGAGTTTGCACAGAAAAGTTTTAAATTATTAATATAAACTCACTCCCAACTTGCTATTGCTCCTAGACAATATTTCATCCTTGGGAACAGGATAGGGTTCTCAGTGTCTGAGGCATCCCCTAAGACAATTATGGTAACCGCAAAACAAACAAAAGGCAGAAAAATCTGATTCCCATCAATCAATGCATCCAGGAAATATATTCAGAACGAATCCAGCATGACAATGATAAGGCTCACAGTCAAAATCTATAAAAGCTATTTCATTTGATTAAAACAAAATAATTGCTGTCTAGCTGCCCTTAGAAACATAAAATCTCCATCTTTTGAGACATGACTGACTAGGCAGAAGATTTTTCTGCATTAAGTTGGTGTTACTTTCTGCAATAGACTGGTTGCCAACCAAGGCTATAGAACCCAATCTGTCCTGCTATTCAATCCATAACTGAAAGGAGAAAAGATAGATTCATACTTTTCTCAAGGGCATTTACGCATAAATGAATATAATGAATTCAACCCAGAATTCAAATTCAGCTTTTTGATTTCTTGTTCTGAGGCAATATCCATATTATACCACAATACATATCTTGGTCAAGTATTTGGGCAAAAAATGTTTGGCAGCATGATAGCTTTAAATTAGTTGAAAGAAACAAAAAAAAAATAAAAATAAAAAGCGTCCTTGTGAATGACAAACTATTTTTTGACCCACCCACCAACCTTTCTCTCTCTCTGGCAAGGGTCTCACTGCCTTTTTGATACTTTCATGGGAAGTTTTCAGACAAACTATATTCCTTGGTTCCACCAGTTCTAACCTTCTACCACCTGCTCTGCCACACACATTATAGCAAATGACCCATATTTCTTTCATGTTCCACTGGTAAGAAGTAAGTTCCACTCAAACAGCTTCCTGCAAACCACTGCTCTTTGGAACCAACTCCCAAGAAAAAGATTTCCCGATCACTACTATCTTAACTTGTTCAAGTTTAAGGTCAACTGCTATCTTCATTTCCTATCCGCATAAACTATCTCAAGTAGCTCCTGGGCCAGGTACAGAATGAACCTTACTGTAAATTAAAAAAAAAATGTTTTTAATATAGCTAAAGGTATTGTTTCCACCCTTGTTTAATAACATATTTTAATTTTTATTAGGCTTGTTTTTAATTGATCAAGTGTGACTCAGATCCTCACTGGGTGCTCCAAATTTTCAGCCTTGTGCCATGTCAAAGTTGTACTTAGAAAATCACCATAATTACAACACCACCATAATGCAAGAGAAACAACTTCCTTTGGTTATACAAGGGAGACAAGTTTGTGTCAATGGCAGTATGAATTTCAAAGCTCTTCTGAAGACAGTCATTTTTTTTTCTTAACTGATATTCACCATATTGAAATGGCTAGAGGTTTATAAGCAAGAAGTACGAGAGATGAAACTGTTGGCATAGAACCTACAGCTACCTCTAGCCATTTTAATATGTTGAATCAGTTAAGAAAAAAAAAAGATGACATTGTCTTCAGCAGAGTTTAGTCAGGGATCAATTTGACATTGTATGAAGAGGACAGTATTTGTGGTCAATTTCTTCTAGCCTGTAATAAAGTTCCTTAATTCGTTTTCCTCCAACCAACAGAGTAGCATAAGTCAAACAATCCAACAACACATGCCTCTCGTTTGCTACTGCAGTTGCACTTTGCTTTTTTAAGCCCTTTTTATAGATTATGAGACAGATTAAATTTGCATAGGTAGAAAGAGATACTCACAAAAGTCTATCAAACTATCTTTTTTAAATATACGACTTGTGAAGACGCCATTTTCTTTTTGGGAATATTTTACATGAGACACATTTGAATCCATTCTTGTCTATTTTCTAGTGTTGACAATATTTTTCGATTCCAATAAATGTTGTGGGTAAAGGAAGGTTTAATGAATATTTATTTATAAAAATTGTTAATTCTTCCCTATTTTTTCACAGGTGGACCAATTAAATTAAGAAGTGCCCAGATATGTAGTTTTCTTTTTTTTAATTTTATTTTTAGTATGACCTAAAAAATCAGCATGGATTAATATTAGTTTGAGACAAAAGTTTCCATCATTTCTGATAAAATAACTCATACAAATTTATTACTGCATTTTCTATGGCTTTCTCAGATCTTTCAGCTAAATTGTGCTTTTCATCATAAAAGCATGATTCCAGTTTTGATTTGGTGACTTCTTCAATGTCTTGTCCTTGTTGAAAATGCTGACCAGACAGGTTGTTGCACAGAATGAGACAGATGATAGTCTGATGGTGACAGGTGTTGGAATTATGCTGCACGTAGAAGGACTTTGCATCCCCTGCTACAAGATCCTTTTTTGCATCAAATATGCAACCTGAGGACAGGTATTGACATGCAACAAACTCCCTAGTTCACTCCTTTACCCAGGAATTTTGCTTTTTACCTTTTCCTCTGCATCATTCAGACAAACCAGTTACTCACTCAAGAAGTATACAAATAACACTTTGTCCAGGTTCTAGCAATTTGTAATAATTCCTTTAGTATCCCACCAAACATAGATAAAATTTTCTCTGCAGTAAATTACATTGGATGTGCAGGTGGTGTAATGGTTAGTGACTTGGAAATTAGTGATCCATGTTCAAATTACAGTTGACTCTGTTATGTTTATTTTTGTACAAATGCCCTTGGGAAAGGTATGACTCCATTTCTTCCTAATCCTGCTATGAGTTAAATAGCAAGATAGACTGGATTGAGGTGGTAATTAGTCTAGGAAAAGGACAGCATGATGGAGGATAGGCTCTAGAGGCTGACTTGTCTTAGACACGCCACTACTGTTATGGCTGCAGTGCATGTGGTGCTCTTACGACACTAATGAGTTACTGGACTTGGGATATGTGTGTGAGATTCCATCTTGGTTGAAATGATGAAGGTTGTAAACATGTTTTTTCTTTTCGTTATGGATTTTCAAAAATAAATCTTTTTTTTTTTTTATTATTGCTTGTGACTTTGGCAAGTATGAATAAAAGTGCCTGCAATAAGATGGAGTGTCAAAAGGGTGTTTTTTTCCCATGACACCTCTTTTTTAACTAACTTCACTCATCGGCAATGTTTATTGTTTTTAAAAGCAATGATTAGAATTGGAATAAAACTTAAACACATGATGGAAGTGAATTTAGATATATTTTTTTTAATTCTTGAGAATTTACAACAAAAATATTCAACACTATTAGATTGTTTATTTATGAGAATCATTTTATATTTTCAACATTTTAAATGTAATGCAAAGCAATATTCATCACTTATGAAGAAATAAATGTGTAAACAATTTTTTTTTACTAAATTATTAAAATAGACAAATAACTATAAGGAAATTCTTAATATTTACCCTTTTTAAAGTTTGAATTAATTGACAATTAGCCGATGCTTTACGAACTATTCCAATAAATAATATAATAGTGTAAATCAACAATAGTGTTTATTATTTTTCTTGTAAATTCTCAAGAACAATGAAAATGTATAAATTCACTTTCATATGTTAGGTTTTATTAAAGTTCTCATCATCACTTATTAAAACAAGCGTTGTTAAGAAATGAAGGTAATTAAAATGATAGCAGTGTCAAGGGAAAAAAATGTCTGCTTGACACTTTTGTATTGCATGCATATTTATCCATCTTTGCCTTGACATGCTGAGTAATGTGTGATCATGGCTCTCCAAAACTTCTGTTCCCTTATGGCCTTTTATGATTTTTCTTCCTTTGCTAAGGCTCCCCACCACTCATTATGCCATTCAGCCACACTAGCTTGTCAGACAGATTTCCCTTATCTCTCTTGCCCTTAATATATCTTGTGAAGGTTAAGATTTCCAAGCCCTCCTTCCGCATTGACCGTCTGAGAAATTTTAGCTTTCTCTTTCTGATGTCGACTATGAGTGACCTTTTTTGTTGCCATTTCCTTGAAGTCATCCGAATTCCTTACTCTCTCCATTGACAGATTGTCCGAAAATGATTTGCTTTTTCTTCTCCGCTGATCAAAAGGCGTAAAATGGGTGTTTTCCACTGAGCATATTTTTTTAGATGCTGCATTATTCAAAATTCTGAATCCATGCTTTCCAGCCAACTTCGGTCTGCAAAGATTTAAATGCAATATCAATCGCTATCTACTGTCTTTCGGATTACTCTTTTCTCGTCTTGCTAATTATTAATGTTTTTGTTCCTAATTCTTCCAACCCTTTTGTGTCTTAGTGGCTTTACTGCCTTGCATGTATAGGATGCAACCAATAAAAATATATATATACTACATTTGACTTGATAGCACAAGAAATCAAAGGCTAAATGGGGCCCACTTAAAATTTCCCTAATATTAATGCATGAGATGATACTGGGAACTTTTGCATCAACCTAATGTTCAAAAACAGCAGGTAGATGAAAACATGATAATTAAGGAAGAAATTGCAAGGGATTCAGTCCCAAAGGAAAATGCAAGTACTGGATGGCGGCTTTAAGAGTTATAGATTTGTTTGTTTTTTTTAAAGAAATGTACATGTGAAAACTGGAGGACAATCAACCAAGTGTGAACAAAGAATAGAGATTTTATTATTGCAATAAAATTGGAGATATTAAAATAGAATGAAAAAAGGAACTGAAGGTCAAAGTGAAATAAAAAGCGAAAAATAGACTAAACTATCGCCCGGTTCACACTCCACCCACGTCTGTTGAACAGGTGAAGAAGCTCATCCCTTGTTTCATGTTTAGGATGTGGTTTCCGGTTTTCTCTTTTCCAATCTTTTCACTCCAATGTAGCCCCCTGCACATCAGTGGTGTTACCGCCTTGCTCGGGGTGATATGATTAAAAAAAAAAAGTAAAATGAAAAACATAAGTAAAAAATTTATCTTGATTTTTCTGAGCCTGAGCAGTTGTCATCAGTTAAACTATTTACATTCAGACTGTTGTCTTCATCTTTGTTGTTGTTGTCACACTATTACAAATGTTGCACTCTCCGTCCTTCAGGTGCATAGCGATCCAGGTAGCCTACCTGAAATTCCATACTGAGCTAAAGTAAATTAAACGACTGTTCCTAATGAATGGCTATCCCGAATGTGTGATTACATCTGCCATTGAATGAAAAATTTTTAAGTTCAATGAGACTAAGATTTATAGGCCAACTAAATGTCCTGTATATGTCAGACTCCTGTGGATTCGGCTTACAGCCATATCACGTTGAATACACCAGTTCTCGCTCGATCACCGAAGTTAAGCACCGTTGAACCTGGTCAGTACTTAGATGGGTGATCACTTGTGAATACCAGGTGCTGAAGCATTTAGTTACGGATATTTTGTGGTGCAGTGGATATCGGCTCGGAAAGAGAAATCAGTGAGCTGAGTTCAAATTCCAGTTGAATACCCTGCATTCACTTAAGCACAGATACCTTTGGGAAAGGTATTAATCTGTCCCTTCCCTCCAGTTATGGGTTAAATAACAGGGTAGGACTTAGGGACCCTGCCCTTAAAAACAAATACCAATGAATCTTGTACTCGAAAAGAAAAAAGTATTACTAGACACAAAAACTTGTATAAAAACAAGAATAAATTGTTGAAAGAAAAAGGTATTGCCAGCAATAAATAAATAAAATTTAGTTGGCAATAAATGACCTGCCGAGGTTGATATATCATAAAAACAAAACAACCAACCAAACAACAACCGTGGATCAATCCCATTAGTCTAAAGTTATAAACTTTTTAAAGTGCACATGGACTTTTTGGACACCTTGTGTGTGTGTGTGTGTGTGTGTGTGTGTGTAGATATATATATATATATATATATATAGATAAGGTGTCCATAAAGTCCATGTGCACTTTAAAAAATTTATATAATATATATATACATACACACACACACACACACTCTTGCACACTTAATTTTATTTGTTGCTATTAATGTTCTCTGTCATTTCACACTTTAATTAGAAAGATTGCTGGCCTTAAAACCATTATCTTTTAGGAATATGCCAGTCAACCATTGTTTCTAATTTTTTTTTGTTTTTTTGAAATGCACTCAGTGTTAGAAATCTCCCACTGTTTTGAATGTATGAGGGTCCAGCAGCCCAGTTCTTAGAGGTTGGTAACCAGACTATCTGCAGAAATGATTTGATTAAAGTGGTGAAAACTTGTGCAAAATCAACCACACTTTTTTGGAAGAATCAAACACAAAACAAAGAAAATTGCTGAACATTTCATGACATAAGCATCAAACTACCCTCCTCAGTATTTGTCTATACTTCTGAGATGAGGTAGTATTTACACTATTTACATTGTTCGTACTATTATCCTTATCTTTATTTCCATGTTTACGACGTTTTGGCTGTTGTACACTTTGACCTTCATCAGGTGCTAGGAATTTTGAGCCGAACTCTTTATTTCAATCATAAGGGTATATCATTCTCTTTTTATGTGCAATGTCACTTCTGGATGCCATGTACTGATCTCCCTTTAACTCAACTCTAAGTTATTTGTTAACCACTTCTGAAGCCAGGTATTGAACTCACAACTCTTTGGGTCAAGTCACTGGAGCTAAGCATTTTATCCACTGGGCCATGTGTCCTTGAGGATAAAGTGTTTGGTTCAAAATTCCTAGCACCTGAAGAAGGCCAGAGTTTACAATGGCTGAAACTTCATAAACATGGCAATAAAGATAAGGACAACAATCTGAACAATGTAAATAATACGCTCCTCAGGTCTTAAATTCGGAGTTGTCTCTCTCTCTCTCTCTGATATAAAATTTGAGTTTTTTATTTAGTTTTTTCAACATTCTGAAATTTTTTTCATTTGGCAGGAGTGCAAAAAATGTTCATTGTCCCAAGCCCTTTTGTCCATTTCTTTAGCCATTTTCAATATTTTCTTTCAGAAAATGATTATTAAAATTATTGAAACCAGTAATAAGAATATCATACAACAAAACATCATTGTCTTTCATATTCAATCAAACATTTGAAAGAATGGTTGCTGGCCACTTGTATCAAAGGATGCCTGTTTACTCGGGTGCTTAGCTAATCCCTGCTGCAGACAACTGCTCAAGCAAATTTGTGTTTGTTCAACACCAACAGAGTCTGTAGGTATTCTGTTCATAATCAACCAGTATATTTATTTCTACCGGCCTGATTATGATAAATTTTTGTTACAAAAATGTGTGTCATTCTAAGACATGCCAAATCACTTGCTGGCTTCCCCTATGTGGATTGGGGTCACAGGTTCAAATCCTGTCGAATGACCTACATTTTCATAACAAAAATTTATCAGGCTAGTAGAAATAAATATAAATACTGTTTGGTTATAAATAGAATATCTTCTTAAATACGGGTATCAATCAAAAATAATGTTCAAACAAATAATTTCAAATTGTCTGTTTATAACCAATTTCATTAATCTTTGTAACATGTTTACATTTGTTGACATTACGATACATTTCAGAGCAGATATGCTTTATAACCAATTTTGTTAATTTCTGTAATATATATATATATAATGATTTGTACCCACGGAAACCACAAATAACTTTAAAAAGAATAGACATCATAATTATCCCAAAACCCGAGGAACCTTTCGGCCAACACTTATCAAGGGCTTTGTTGGCTTAATTGTAAAGGGTCATGAAAAAGGACAAAACCAAAAGGGATTACTCACAATATTGGGAGAAGATGGAACTCATTTAAAAGTAAACTTTAATGAAAAAAAAAATTAAAATGTAAAGGGGGGGTGTAAATTATATGTTATTGTATTTGTTAAATTTTTGTAAGACCACAGATGTTTCAATGAAAGAGTTATTTTCCTTTTTCCCATTTTAGGTGCGTACTGAACTTCAGAAATTGATCACCAAACACCAGCAAGTTCCTGGCAGTATCTTCCGAGGATTACTTGAGAGGATTTTCAGGTGAGTTCAGATTCTTTCGACATGCTTTACATTTAGTATCCACAAAACCAATTCTTTTTCTGATGTTGCGTCTACTTTGGGGTGTTAACAAGCATCAGAGATGGAAATACTTGACACGTTTGCATTCGTGCCATTACATTTTCATGTTTGCATTATCATCACAATATTCATTCTCAAGTTATAAAGAGGCAAGTCAATATTGCAGTTATCGGCATGAAAAATGAACTCAGTTCACATTTTGTGCTGAGTGCTCTTTGTGGTGCAGTGGATATTGGCTCACAACGAGAAATCAGGGAGCCGAGTTCAAATTTCGGTTGAATTCCTTGCATTCAGTTACACACAAATACCCTTGGGAAAGGTATTAATCCGTCTCTTCCCTCTAGTTATGGGTTAAATAACAGGACAGATTGGGTTGTATAACCTTGGATAGCAACCAGTCTACTGCAGAAAGTAATGGCAAACTACTGTGGGATAATCTTCTGCCCAGTCAGTCATGTCTCTTTTGAGACATGATTGCCCAAGCATGTATTGCATATGGCACTTAACAGACTGACTGTTCTTGGGAGGGCATGAATCCGGTTCTCCTTGAACTCTGTTCTATCATCAGATAACTTGACAGATAAAGAGAATGAGTGAGTAAGTACATAATCAACTCCCCCTCCCTCATAACACCCCAGCTACCCTACTGAGCTAGGGAATAACAGCAAAAAAGCCACTACCTCGTTTGGCTACCTTGATTGTGAGTAATTGTCTTTGTTATTTATAACTGCTGGATCATTTAACTTAATAGCCACTTAATTTCTAGGGATTATGGTTACATTGCATTGAAACACCATTTTCCTTATGATCACCAAAGTTAAGTAATGTCAAGCCTGGTCAGTACATAGATTGGTAACCAGTTGGGAATACCAGCTGCTTTAAGCTTGGATGTGTAGGTGTTATAACACATTGAAACACTGGTTCTCATATGGTCATCAAAGTTAAGCAACATCAAGCCTGGTCAGTAACTAGATGGGTGACTGTTTGGGAATACCAGGTGCTGGATGTGTGGGTGGTGTAATGAATAATGGCTTGTAATTATCAGAGAGCCAAGTTCCTATTCCTGTTGGGTTCATTATATTCACTTATGTTTAAATACACTTGGGAAAGGTATGAATCCACCTCTTCTTTCCTCCACTATGGTTTAAATAGTAAGACGTGTATCTCTAAACTATTTATTAGAAATTAAAACTGGTGTATTATGGCTCACTCCTATAATCTGTAACTAATGTCTGCCTAGAATATTTGTCAAATAAACCCAAGGTGTCTGAAATAGGGTTTGACTAGCCACCATGGCAGGTGGGTGTACTTGGAAAACAAGTAGTAGCCAATCAGTATGATATGATACAGCCCGAGACAGTTCCGTTCCAACAAATATCTTCCCAGCTGATCCAGAAACAATCATTGCTTTCATCATTTTTTAAAACAGTTTTGGATAGACTTCCGTTTTAGGAGCACATAATTACTGACACTGACTAGAGATTTGACACAAAACTTTGAAGTTGGTCAATAATTTAAGTTTATTCAACTTTTATTGATTTACTGAATATATATATATATATATATATATATATAACACAGTGATGATCCACGTATACTGTCTTAATATGTATAGGAAAAACTACTAGTTAAAGTTTAAAAATGTATTTTTTGACAGTATTTATTTCTATTATTATATTTGATATTTCAGAATTTTCTCTAAAACAAAATTTATAAGTATTATTGAAGATGGGTTTGAGTTTGCAGATATTTAAAAAAATCTGTCGCTTTCTGTGTCACATGATGTAAACAATCTCTCGCACGAACGCTCTCACGAAAACGTTTCTAATTTAAATTTTAAAGTCATTTGTTTCTGATGAAAGGCCAAGGATGGTCTGAAATATCAAATATAATAATAGAAATAAATAAATACTGTCAAAAAAATACATTTTTAAACTTGTAACTTTTTAGTAGTTTTTCCTATATATATATATATATATATATATATATATATATATATGTATGTGTGTGTGTGTGTGTGTCCAGTCCATAAACGGCGAGGATAATCCAACAAGATCAACTTAATATAAAATATTAAGTGTTATATCTGTATAGAGAGCTCAATGAATGTTATCCAGAGCAATATGATATATATATGTATATTAGATGAAGAAAAGATCAGAGATTGTGAACAGATGAAGAAAACATCAAATGATTTTGTGACTGACTTTACCTTTCACGTATAAACTGTTTGTCATGGTCAAATAAATCGATAAAAATATATTTATTAGTAAAGAACTGTAACAAATAACAGAAACCACATCACTTAAGGACTTTCAACAGTAGCAACAACTAAAATGAATAGCACACGCAATTCGAAGAAAAGAAAATGACATAATCAAAATGTTGTCCTTCCACACTATTTCAAACAAAAGTTTAGGACGGAAGTTCAAATCATTACTGGCAAGAGCGATGACAGTTACTGGTCTTGAGAAACCTATTTTTCTGAATAATTGTTTTAACAGAACAGTTTTATAAATTTCAACCGAAAGTAATACTGGCTGTTCAGTCAAAGAATCCCAAATGTTTCCTTATAAGGAAACGACTAATATTGCCATTACCATAAGCGTTCGGTTTCGCTTGATATGCTTCTTGATTTAAGACCTGACGTGTCAGCATCTAAAATCTCCATTGCTCGAATTTTAATGCGGGACAAAGGACATTGAAACAAAGTCTTCTGCTTGACATTATCAGACATGCAACAGAGTTGCCCAGGATTTTCGATTAATTTCTTTACTGTTTGCAGAAGGTATTTATCCTGCCCACTGTAGGGTAGATGCCATGGTGGATGCGACACAAGGTCATTTAAAATGGGGTTTCCAAGCCTGTAAGCTCAGCCAAAAACATCCCATAGACCCTACTCAAGACTCTAGCCTTCGGCGGAAACTCATCTGGATTCCTTAAAAGTAAATGAAACTTCCGACAAAGTAATGAACCATGAAACCAATTTGGTGGAATTTACTGAGGATTGCTGCAATTTACTTTGTCTTTTGTTGAGCATTAAAATTCTTGAAGGTTTGTTCCTATCCCCCCCCCCCCCGATATTCATTATGATCTATATTTCAAGTATGTTAGGTAGGTAACACGCTGTTTATTTCTGTATCTCTTGCTTTCATGCTATCCTGTGAGTGCTAAATTCTCCAAACCTTCTATCCTTATTACGTCTAAGAAAATTATTCTTCTAATTCTATATATAAGTGTCCTTTCGTTTCCCTTTTTACTTTTTTCTGTAGAACGGCATCTCTAAGACCATAAGTTGCCTCTTCATTTGTGAGTAAATTGTCCGAAATTCCTTGCCTTTAGTAGAATTGATATTACATAGCAGTTCAGCACACTTTTCTTTGTTTACAATCATCTTTTCCTGTTTCTTAATATTTTGTTAAATTTAGGGAATTATTTTTTGCTGTTACAATGCACCTTCGGATTTTGATGTCATATTTGGCGTCATCTGTTTAAACATTCAATATTCACTCCCACACAAAGAACTTTTAAATAAGCTAAAATCTTATATGAAATCAGTCAGTCAGTTAAGTGCCATACGTGATACACGCTGAAGCGATCGTATCTCGAAAGAGACATGACTAACTGGGAAGAATATGTTCCTGCAGACTGTGGTAGACTGATTACCAACAAAGGCTATAGAACCCAATCTATCCTACTATTTAACCCATAGCTGGAAGGAGAAAGACAGATTAATACCTTTTCCAAGGTTATTTGCGTGTAAGTCAATGCAACGAATTCAGATACTATCCGAACTCGGCTCTTCAATTTCTCGTTATGAGCCGATATCCACTGCACCACAACGCAGATTTAAAGAATGTTTAAAAGAAAAATGGTAAATCTAACATCAAAAAATTAATATTTCTAAAGATTTTCTATAAACGTTCAGTTTTAATGAATGCTGGACAATTTCATCTCAAATAAAGAAGTAACTTAAGGTAGCCAAAATATGGTCCTACAGAAGGGTGCTGAGAATACCATGGACTGAACATGTGAGCAATGACAAAGAGAAAATAGAAACAAAAAGAAAAATTTTTCGCAGCATCAGAAAATAACGAGGAAAGATTCTTGGAAAATTTGATACTCATAGGTGAGAAGGACAGAGGAAAGCAGCCAACAACCTATCTAAGGAGTTTGTGTAAATGGTTAGCAGAACAGAGATTAGAAGATATGTCAAAAGGCAAACTCTGCTGAGGACCACAAATTGTGATGAGCTATGGCCGTCCATGTCCTGAATTGACATGGCAAATAGATGAAGGTAGCAACGTTACGGAGACATTATCAAACTATACCAGCAGCAAAAGTAGTAGTCACAATGCCTATATCCAAAACTAAAATCTTAATCTGTACTATAATTAAAGTATAATTAAATATCACAAGGTTCCTCAGAAATAGTGATATAATGTTTCTTCATGGCAGCTTTATCACTGACAGGCATAAAACTTGCCAAATAATCTCAAAGCAGAATGCATTATCAAAATGGGGAAAAAAACAAAAAACTACTTTATATTTTTGTGTATAAAGTGGCCCTTAGATAGGGTAAAAAATATAGTAAATATCTATGAATTAATTAGCAGTATAGCTCGGCGTTGCTCGGGTGTAATGAAAGCTTTAAAACTAATCCATAGTCCTGGAGCTTAGACTCTTTGGATGATGGCACGAAAGACTAAAAAGCAATAGTTGTTTCCAGTTAAAGTGAAACCGTAGACTGAAAGAAAAATGAATGGATGTAAGTCAAATTTTGATTTCCTGGTATTGATATCAAATAAGTTTTTTTCATCGTAAACTGAATTTTGAAGGCTAAATAATTCCTCTGAGTAAATGGTATCATGGCTGAGACTAAGAACTACAATTATACCTACTTAGAGCCAAACCCGAAACAAAAACTAAAATAAAAGGGCTGAAAAAATAGAGGTAGATAAACACACACACACACACACACAAAGATCTTGCCTTTTATATGTACATTATCGATTTTCTACACTATTGTAAGAACTGCAACCTTGAAACTTCTGAATATCGTTTCTTATGTCTTTGTCTATGAGTGTATCAAATTTGATTAAAATCGGACCACTCCTTCTATAACTCGATTTTTTCGATTATCGATTTTCGATATTTATCGGGGGTACCTCGACACAAAACATAACTAAGAACACTCGCAGACGCTTATAGTACAACTGTGTAAATTTTCAAGAAAATCGGTTCAGCCGTTTCGGAGTCTATAGGTAATGGACACACACACAGACAAAGTTCCATTTATAAAAAAGTTTAGATTTTATACCTGTCATATATTTTATGACAAGTATGACTGCTTATTGATTATATAAAAATTGTTATTGGAAATGTTACTTACTATATCCTTAGAAATTCAAAAGAACAAAACTGATTCTATATCATGTTTTTTCAATACACGCTCCTTAAAAGGTAAACCATTATTTTATCTATGTTTTATTAAGTGATCTCTCGTGAATACTGATTCTAAACAGTTACAAACAACCAGATGTACTAATGGCTATTTACTTATACTTCATCAACAATCACAAAATACTGCCAATAACAGTATGATGATAATACATTCTATTGCTGTGAACACAATCCCCTGCCTCCAAAAAAAATTTCAGCACAAAATCCATCAGTCAGCTATGGTACACTCTTGAATGTGCTGCAGCCATAGCTCACCAGAACGACTACTTCAAAATCTATCGCAAGGAATGGTGTAGTCTGGGCTTTCTTTCAGAACTGCCCACAACCACTGAAAAAGAGTTTTGGAAAAAATCATTTTTTAATGTATGGTAGTTCATACATGAAATTATTATTAAAAGGTCACGTTTTAAGAGTTGTTAATTCCAATCAATATAATTTCTGTTTGAAATACACCAGAGTATTTTGCTTACTGGAAATGGTAAATTTAATCAATTATATTTTAATTAAAGCTAAAAAGATTCAAGAATGTTTTTGGATTTTTAAAAATTAATTTCCAAGCTCAGGTATTGAAAATTAGTGGACGTACTTATTTAAAATCTAATGACATTTTTGACTGACTTGGTCTTTCAACCTTTTTTTGATTGACCTGAAAGTTTAAAAGACCGAATTCTATTTTGAGCGGGAGAGATGCATTTAATATTTGCTACATATTTTCTAAGATAAAATATCTTTCTTCTATTACAGGAAAAAAACGGCAGTGACCAAATCATCATGACAAAAGAAAAAAGAAACTTAGCTGCCTCACAATGACCTGTTTTAAACCATGATGCTTTGGACAAGGGAAATAACTCTATCATCTTTACATACGACATCGCTGACTTCTCTCCCTTGAGAACCGACTGACTTTCTATGATCTTCATGACAGTGACCCATTGTTGGCAGCACATTTCTGGTCAGCCAATCTTTTGATTGATGCACAACAGCAACAATAAGAAACCAAATTCTCGGATCTCGTTCTTCCTCATTCATTTATCATTGGTGTGTAAGGAATAGGGCATCGGACTCTTGTTATCATTGGAGAGGGAATAGAAAATGGGAGGAAGATTAAAAAAAAATGAATATATTTTCTTTTTATAAATTGAGACGTCAGATCATCAAGAAATATTTTTACAACAAAGAAATCATTTTATATTATCAGAAAATATAATAGCAATTTACACAAGCCCATATTTATACAAATATGTATACACACACACACACACACACACACACACACACATCTTAAAATATACATACACTAACACACATACAAACATGTATATGCACATATATAAAAACATGAACACGCACATTTGCATAAAGATAATGTTGATATATGAATTAGCTATTAAAATTCCAATATGTTAATTCAATATCCAGCCTGTATTTGTCAGTTATGCCAAACCCCAACCCAAAATTAAGGCAGCAGTAATCAGTTCCGTCGAATTCTGTAATTAATTTTATTTTTTTTTATATTCAAATTGTTGACATAGCTATTAGCATATTCATATGTTTTATATATATATATATATATATATATATATATATATATATGTGTGTGTGTGTATATATATATATATATATAATGTGTGTGTGTATATATACATATATATGTGTGTGTGTAGTGTGTATATATATATATATATATATATATTCACTGAATATGCCTGACAAGGGTGGTTAAGTCAATCTTTTATTGAGTTTTTCCAGCATTTATAATTTTTTCCAATTTTTTAAGAGTTATTGTTCCAAGTGCTTTTGCCAGTGCTGTAGACATTCTCAAGTGTATTATATTTTATATATTTATTATCTGTGTTGTGCTGCATAGTTCACATTGCTGTGTGAAGATTTATAACAACCAGATGCACAATAACTATAGGCAAGACAAATTTGCCTGATGAAAATTATTAAACCCTGTATTTTTGCTATAAACCCTGAAAAAAAATGTGAAGTTTATAATACATTATAGAAAATGAAAGACCACTAACCTTGTTGTTACTAACCAAAATAACGCCACCAAATCAAAACTAGCAATGACCAATATAGTGTACCAGTTTCAATGCCCAGTACAAGACTGTTTTTCCGGTCATAAATTAGTTACCTGTATTGGACATACTACCACCTTGTTAAGTAAATGCCTTCTATGTCGCCTGTCAAATCAAAGTGCTATTAGAAAAAAACATTTATTAGTTCATAATTTACAAGAACCCTTAAGGAAAATTCTAGTTGATAACACAAAAATCCTTTTTAAATAACATAATTGTTGACTTGTTACTATTAGAGAAACCCTATTGATTAAATGCTGTTCACCCTCTATCAATCTGATGCTGTTCAGTACTAGAGATGACATGTTACGTGTTTTTTTAAAAATAGAAGTGACCCTCACGTAAACTCAGCCATGCACGGCATGTGACTGCTCTAAACAGTCACTATTCTAAAAGAATCTTCACACAGTAAAAACTACTATGTAGTCCAACACATGGAAATTAAATATATCAAATACAACACCCTTGAGAATGGTTAATGCACTGGCTGAAAGTGCTTGGGACAATAAAAACTGTGGACAGTTTTCTTTAACTTCTAATAAATGAGAAAATGTTAGAATGCTGGAAAAATTCCATAAAAGAATGATTAAACCTTGTCAGCCATATTGAATGAAAGATGCTTAAAAGAAAGGTTACTACCCAAATATACATTATATATATATATATAAAAACTTCAAATGTCTTTTTTTTTCTTTTTAAATTATTTGATTCCTAGTAAAGTCACTAAAATTCAAGGGGTTATGGTGTGTCAGAAAATGAGAAAAAAAAACGCTAAGAGATCAATAAAAGAACAAGAATTAAGAAGAAAGCAATTGACATTGTATTTAAATCTTTGAAGATTAAACTTCACTGGAAAGCCAGAAGCCAGAAGAAGGTTTTATAAGCAAGAAGTGTGAGAGAAGATCTGCTATCATAGAACTTATGGTTGCATCTAGCCATTTCAAATGTAAAATATGACCTTGTCACCAATTTAGTAAGATGCTTAAATTCATAATGTCTGAGTACTAAAGAGGAAAGTTCATCAAAACAATTATATTCTAATAAATCTTTCAAAGCATTTGCTAATATTGCCATATAGTAGCACTCATACCAATGCACCGTCTGAGACTGAGCTTTAGGTAGTGATACATGTGATAGATTTCAATGCATCATTCTTTTTTAATCATTTCACCCCAAGCAAGGAAATAAAGTCATTAAGATGCAAGGGATTACTGAATGTGAAAGGATATAAGAAAAAGAAAATCATTTTTAAGGAGAAAAAACAGGAATTAAGAAAACAGAAGATAATGATTGACATTACATTTAAATATTTGAGCATCAAAGTTGAATAGAAAGCAAGAACCTGAAAAAGAACTCCACAAATGAAAAGTGGGAGAAAAGAAAACATTAACATAGAACTTATGATTGCATATGGCCATTTAACTGTATAATGATAAGACCTTGTACTTTTATTGTTCCCTCTCCTTGATAGTGTTATTTTTTCTCATTATTTTCTAATAGTCAGTAACCCCTTGTGTCTTAATGACTTTATTGCCTTACTTAGTTGAAATTATTTGTAAAAAATTAAATATGAAAATCAGTGTATATAAATAAGCATTTATAAAATAAGTTTCTGTAATCAATACAACTTTTCAAATGTCCTGATGAGTGAGAAATTATAAAACTAAAGACTTGGCTACAATAAGTACTGAACTATATTACTGTATCAACAATAATATATATATATATATATATATATATATATATATATATATAGTGTTGTGATAATGTTTAGCACCAAGGTTGTTTTTTCAGTTGTTTTACTGATAAGAAGTATTTAGGCAAGCAGGTTTTTTATTTTAAAGTGCTCGATATCAGGCTGCAGATAAAGTATAGATAAGCACAAAGAGTGTGTCACTTTAACTGAACAGGTTCATGCCAACTTCAAAGTTTCTTGAGAACAGTGTTATGTTCTTACTCATGACGAATGAGAACATCAGAATGGTGTTTTTAAGAAACCTGTTCAATTAAAGTGACAGACTCTTTCTGATTTTATATATATATATATATATATATATATATATATAATAAGTGTGTGTGTGTATATTTAGGCAGCAATCTCTCTATTATATTTCATTAAAGACGGTTAACAAAGTACTGCGATTAAATTTTTTTATTCAGTTTTTCTTCTACTTGTGTAAGTGTTTTCTTTTCTGGACATAGTTTGTAAAAAAAGAAAAAGGCAAAAAATAATGGTGGCCATTAATAATGATAAAAACAAAAGGCCAACACTCAATAATATCAACTAATTTGCTGACTGTAAAAAAAAAATAGCATTCCTATCACTATAGATACAAATATAAAAAAAATTTACTAATACAACTGATAAGGCTCAAATTTATGGAACATTCAACAAGGTTTTACACACTTTATATCCAGGAAAAAAAAAAGAAAACATTCATATAAACACAAGAAAAATTGAACAAAAAGCTTAATCATTGTACTTTGTTAGTCATCTTTAATATAATTTATATGTAATGGTGTGTCTGTGTGTATGCATTTACCTGTGTTTTTATATATATATATATATATATATTCAAATAAAACTTTGAAAATTACATGTGTCATATGATCATTTTTGTGAAGTATGTTTGGTTCATTGTCAGTGATCTCTTATTATGGAAAAATTCCATGGAAGTTTTACATAATAAAAGATCATTGATGAATAGAACATACTTTGCAGAAATTATCATATGACACACGTAATTTTCAAAGTTTTATTTTAAAAAAATATACGTATTTGGCTCTGTAAATAGATAATTTTATTTACATCGAGCCCTTTGGCTGGATGAGTTTTAATATCAATAGGATCTTCCTTGCGATTTTAACTACATGCCACTTTCTTTTTGGTTTTATATATATATATATATATATATGCGAAATGACTGGTAAGATCAAGTTCTAGATTATTTGTCCTTCAGGACAGCAGTGCACAATGGTAAGAGAAACTTAGAACAGAATTGTGTTGTGAATGAAAAAAAATTTATATTTGTAAGGCTCTTGCTACAAATTTGATCTAATATATAATGAATGCAATAGTGTCTGTATAAATAGCACTGAGTGCAGAAATTATCAGAAATGCCAAAACAAAATCATGCAGAGAAGTCATTCAGTACACGTTTTTGTGGAAATTTATATAGCAGTTGTGGCAAAAGACTCCAAACATTGTGGCATCTGCTCAAGGCTGTAAGACCCTAGCAAGCCTAAAAAGTCACATCTGCACTGTACATATTTGAGGATGGATGAAGTGAAGACATCATTGCAGCCATCATAATATATACTTACTATTGCACTCTGTAAAATATACATATATATATATTTGTTCAATGTATTATCAAGGCAACAGATGATTTTCTAAGCATATATTGTTAAATATAACAGACAATGAATGTCTATTATGTTTAATCATGAGCCGTTCTAAACATCGTATTTTTGCTTTAATTTCAGGTGAAAATAAAGACAAAAGTTGTCCAACATTTGGATATTTGTTTTATTATGCTAGTTCTAAGCTTTCAGCTCACATGAGCCATCTTCAGAAAGATTGCAGTGCAGGGGCGTTAACATTGATGGTGGATGTCTTTATGTTAATGTCCCTGCAACCACTCTGAAGATGGCTTATGTGATCTGAAAGCTTAGAACCAGCATAATAAAAAATATCCAAATGTTGTACAATTTTTGTCTCTATTTTCACCTGAAATTGAAACAAAAATATGATACAGTTCATGATTAAACATAAGACATTCATTGTCTGTTATATTTAACAATATATATTTAATATATATATGAGCGCACAAGTGCATTGTGGATGTCAAGTTTGAATTCTCGTCAAATTCATTTTATTCACTAATGCGCAAATGCTCTTGGTATTAATTATATACCATTAATTAAATTTTAATTTAATTAATTAAATCCATCTCTTCTCCCTCGAGCTATGGGTTGAATAGCAGGACAGACTGGGTTCTATAGTCTTGTTTGTCAACTAGTCTACCGCAGAAAGTAATGGCATCCTCTTGTGAGAAAATCATCTACCTAGTCAGTTATGATTGCCCAAGTGTGTATCATGTATGGCACTTAACTGACTGAGATACACTATATATATATATATATATATATATATATATATATATATATATATAAACGAAGTTGTGGAACTTGGAGGTTTTTTTACCTGCTGTTCATGCATTTACTTTTATAGAGTGCTCGATACAACGTAGATTGTAATAGTTGTTACAATGGTTTATAAATTCATAGTATCACTACACAAAAATTTTCATGTTTCGAAGCTGTTTTACGTGCTTCTCATCGGGTGACAACTGTCTTTTTGATATAACTGTTTACTGGTATAAATTGACACTGACCAATAACTGGTTAATAATTGGTTGGTTCTAACTTTGTCACCCGATGAGAAGCACGCAAAACAGCTTCGAAATGCAAACATTTTTGTGTAGTGATACTATGAATTTATAAGCCGTTGTAACAACTATTACAATATATATATATATATACTGATTAAGACCTGCTGCTGATTACACTATTTAGAAAGTCAGAATTGCACAAGATATTTAATAGATTAATAGAAATATAATTAATTTACAACTGTACCTGGAATTTAGAAAATTAGTTAAAGAGACAAAATGCTAAGAATTTAAAAGATAATGTGCAGCAAAATATTAATGAAAAATGTAGCTGCAGGGATAAATGCAAGTTTTCATTTGATGGAGTTTGTAAAACTGAAGATACAAATGGACAGAAAAAATCTATGTAGGATGTACTGAAGGCAATTATAAGAAATATGGCGTAAACACAAGTCAACATTCAAGCTTGAAAGCATTACAAATTGTACCAAACTAGCCAAATATGTGTGGAAATTATAATGAAAATGTTAACGATCCTTATATAACCTGGAGTATATTAAAAGGAAGGCCAAAACTTGCAACAGTGGTGATGTCTGCGGATTGTGCCAAAAAGAAAAGTTAGTTATAACATCATTTCCAGTATGAGAAAGGTTGCTATATAAAAGGTTTGAAATAATGTCTTGATGTATGCACATTAGAAAATACATTTTGTGCTCGTACAAATCTGGATGAAAGTATGTACAATATTATTTTGCTTGCCTTGACTAACCTCTCTTATTTTAAAGTTCTTATGTATTCTAAACTCTCTGTTAGGTGTTCAAAAAAAAAGTGTTGGATAATGAGTTAATATATAACGTCTGACAATAACGAAAGGTTGAGACCATGGTAACATAATTGGTTGATCTTACTAATTTGAATATTTAAAAGTTCTACATGTTAAATTTTTCAAATATGTATTAAGCACTTTTTGATGCAACTGTTTACTGGTATAAATTGACTCTGACCAATAACTGGTTAATAATTATGTATATTATATATAGACAAACACAGACAAATTTAATTTTAAAAACTGAAATCAGAAAACATTGCAACAGAAATGACCAAAGATAGAAAATTTTGTAATCCCCAGAAATTGGAAGTATAAGAAGGGACATTGATGGCAGAGATTTTTAAACATTGACAGGTTCACTTGACCTTGTTATGTGAAATGACACCAAATAAAATATATTTAGCATGAGAAATATGTCTTGTTATCTTTTTAAACCAACTGTGATTTCATATTTGGCAGGTTGAATTATCGAAATGTAAAGGTTCAGTGTCACTCCCTTTTATTTTATTCTCTTTACAGAGTACCATTTTTATAAAAGAGTGAAGTTCACCCAGTACCAGTCTTGAGGCTATATACCCAGACACAACTTTGAGGGCAGATGTGGGGGGGTTTGGTAGGAAAGTTTCTGTATCACATTTTCAGAATTCCCCCTCATTATTTGCAGTAATATATATATATATATATATATATATATATATATATGACTATTTACGCTCTGATGACTATGCTCTCACACTCTGATTGAACACTCTGGAAGAATGGTAGACTTTGTAAAACAGTAGCTACTCTAGCATCTCCTCATTGTTCATTCAGCAATGAATTAGAACACTCAGCTATTGGGCATGTGTATAATGATGATGCACATACTAAAAAGTTTGCCTCCTACCGAGTGCCCATAGCTCAGAGCTAAAACTGCTGACTGACGCCAATTCGGTCGGGTTTCAATCCTGGGTAAAAAGCAATCGGATATCTAACCGTACTGATGAGCTGTGATACAGCAAAACATCTGTTTGTGGATGACTATATATATATATATATATATATATATATATACTGAAAGTACTGAAAAAAGAAAGAAAAACCTTGGTGCTAAACACTATATATATATATATATATATATATATATATATATATAGTGTTTAGCACCAAGGTTTTTCTTTCTTTTTTCAGTACTTTTACTGATAAAAGGTATTCTGGCAAGAAGGTTGTTTTGATCTTAAGTTTTTCAATATAGAGATATAGTGTTTATATATGCTCCATGTATAGTGTGAGATTTTATGATCAGTTTTTTACTTAAAAAAATTGGGGTTCACACAAAATGCAGCTAATTTGTTTAAAGATGTTAAAATCATGCATTTTCAGTGCATTATATACAGGTAAATTTTTTTTGTTTTTTTGCAGACTTAAAATTCTGCAAAGAAATTTGTGGGTCACACTATACATGAAAAAACACACCTTAGTTCCACCAGCCTTAACCTTCACAGGTAAGACCCACCATGCCATGCAAATCACCCTCGTTCTTTTTGTATTTCTCTGTTGAGATTAAGTTCTACTCAAGCAGGTTCTTCCTACAAACTATTGGCTTGTGGAACTGACTTCCAAGAGGTTGCTTCCCCAATCACTACGATCTTAACCTGTTCAAGTCTAGGGTTAACCATTATCTTCCACATGTCTGCAAAAGCTGTTCCTCTTACTCTGTAACCATCTACACCGTATTTTCACAGAGTCTTACACTATTGTAAAAAACAAGTAAAACTGATAACTAAGATTGTGATTTTATGTTCCCCCTCCCCTTCATATGCATATATATATATATATATATATATATATATATATAAGCACATCAACAAAAACATTATGGCCCAGTCTGTCCTGCAAATTTAATTGAGGGGAGAAGAGATGGATTCATACCTTTCTCAAGAATATTTGCACATACGTGAATGTAACAAACTAGACTGAAATTTGAACTCAGTTCTCCGTTGTTGCATTCTAAACTGCTATTATACCACCTGCATGTCCATCACCTAGCATATTTATTTGATGAAAATGATAAATATTTGCGAGTCTAGAATTAGGAATTTGCCTGATGGATAGAAAAATATGTTTTATTTTTTAAAGAACGAAACCCGTCACATAATGCATTCATTTTTCTTTTCCTTTAATTTTTTCTTTCTGTTTTGTTTCTTAATAGTAGTTGGTCTGCCTATTGCCCAGTTCACACACCTACCCAATCTTTTGAACAGGTTTAGAGGTCTATCCCTTATTTCCGGTTTAGTAGTGGGCATCCAGTTCCTTCTAAAATCTTTTTCAATTCTATAATTCTAATGCTTTCACCTAAAACTAAAGCTTTTATCTACTATTTATTTATTTATTTATTTTTATCTACTATTTATTTATTTATTTATTTTTATCTACTATTTATTTATTTATTTATTTTTATCTACTATTTATTTATTTATTTATTTTTATCTACTATTTATTTATTTATTTATTTTTATCTACTATTTATTTATTTATTTATTTTTATCTACTATTTATTTATTTATTTATTTTTATCTACTATTTATTTATTTATTTATTTTTATCTACTATTTATTTATTTATTTATTTTTATCTACTATTTATTTATTTATTTATTTTTATCTACTATTTATTTATTTATTTATTTTTATCTACTATTTATTTATTTATTTATTTTTATCTACTATTTATTTATTTATTTATTTTTATCTACTATTTATTTATTTATTTTTATCTACTATTTATTTATTTTTATCTACTATTTATTTATTTATTTATTTTTATCTACTATTTATTTATTTATTTATATCTACTATTTATTTATTTATTTTTATCTACTATTTATTTTATTTATTTTTATCTACTATTTATTTATTTATTTTTATCTACTATTTATTTATTTATTTATTTTTATCTACTATTTATTTATTTATTTATTTTTATCTACTATTTATTTATTTATTTATTTTTATCTACTATTTATTTATTTATTTATTTCTTATTTTCCAAAACGGAGACAATTTATTTGTTGTAAAATCTATCTATACTGATGCCCAATACTGCAATAGGCCCACTAGTATTGCTCACATTATACACAAGCTATATGCAAAAATCAGGTTGTTCAAGGGTCACCTGAAGTAAGTTTATACACGAGTATATACAATAGTTGTGGAGCCTGATAATGTGTTTGCCTGTCTGAATGTTATTTTTGTGTTTTTACTTAATGGGTTTGAGCAAGTGGTTGGCGGAGCAGGATTTGGGAGAAACACCGAGGGGAAACGTTTTAAGAGCGACAAGGGATAGGGGTAAGTGGAGATCCATGATCGCCTACGTCCTGAAGGGACACAGCACATAAAGCAGAAGGGTTGAAAAAGACATCACACAACCACACCAGGATTTTAATATAAGCAAAATTATTCACTAGGTCCAAGGAAATACAATTCAGAAACAGTTCGTTTTATAAGCAGAGAAAAAACGATTTAGTATTTGTCTATATTTCTGAGATGAGGTAATATTTACAGTATTTACATTATTTGGGCTATTGTTCGAATAATGTACGACGTTTCAGCCATTGTACGTTCCGGCCTTTTTCAGGTGCGAAGAATTTCCAACTGAATCCTTTATTACAATCACTGGGGTATATTATTCTCATCCCTTGCGTAGTAGTGCTTTTTTTGGAAATCATGAGTTATCTCCCTCTAACTTTAACTCACGACTTTTTGGGTCAAGTCACAGGAACTAACCAACGTCTATATCCATGTGGCCTTAAGGACTAGAACAACTGAATTTTTGGGACTTATCAACCTAATGTCTAGAGTGATTGTAATAAAGGGTTCGGTTCGAAATTCCTAACAACTGAAGAAGTCCGGAGCGTACAACGACCGAAACGTCGTACAAAAATGGCAACAAAGATGAGAAAATAGTCCGAATAATGTGAATACTGTAAAAAAAACAATTTACTATACAATTCAGAATGGCAAGTAAGACACAATAACTGACAGTGAAGGAAAGATAATTTGTTTTAAGCAGAAACATTTTTAAATATTTCAGTTTTTCTTTGCAATGAATTAGAGAAATTCGTGTTTTGTTACTAATTTCTTCTTTTTTAATGTACATTCAATAAGTGTTTTTTTTTATATATTGGTGTGGGTGGAGTGTGAACCGGGCGATAGTTTAGTCTATCTACTCCAATTGGAAAAAAAAAAGTGAAAAGATTGGAAAAGAGAAAGCCGGAAACCACATCCTAAACAGGGAACAAGGGATGAGCCTCTTAGAAGATATATGGATATTATTTTGGTAAATACCGAAATAAATAAATGTTTGTTTATTTGCAGCTGACAACATATTTTATCCCATCATCTTCTATTAAGTCAACTGTTGCCGCTGTTACGTCAGAAGCTTGCTGACACCATTAGGCTGGTTTAGAAGCAAGAGAACTCTCTGCACCGGTTTTCAACCTCGTCCACATTTTTAAACCTCGGTATTTACCAACCTTCCCACGCAAGGCTAGATGTGACACAAGGTCTTTTTATTGTGGGTCTTCCGGCCATATAGCCAGGCCAAAAATATCTGTCTATTTTTTCCCTAGTCGTGATTCTACCCTTCGGCGAAACCACGACTGGGTTAGTGCTCTCTGCTCGGAAGGCAGAGAGCTGACAGTGTCATAGTGGAGTACAACTAACAAGTGTACGCCACATTTTTAAAACTTTATGAGAAAACGCGCCATGGCTCGAAAAAGGTGATCATTTGATGGTCCATGGACTGGCCTGTACGTAGACTAAGGCAGCACTTACAGATCCTGAAATTTGCAATTGGTCACATTAGCTGTGTGTGCTGGAGTCATCTACTTGCTGCAGTTGTTGAGAATAAAGGTCAGCGTTCACAGCATGACGATCTGTGAGAAGCTCAAAGTGTCAGAGTCAGTTAAGTACCATACATGATACACACTTGGGCGATCATGTCTCTTTCGATCCATGACTGACGAAACAGAAGATTTTTCCGAAATAGGTTGCCGTTTCTTTCTGTTGTAAAATGGTTGCCAACCAAGGCTACAGAACCCAATCTGCCCTGTTGGAGCGAGAAGAGAGGAATTAATACCTTTCTAGTATTTTTCGCGTGAATGCAACGAATTCAATTGGAATGCGAACTCGGCTCTCCGATTTCTCATTCCGAACTTATATCCATTACACCACCACGCACATCGTGTACTACCTTCTCGAAATTTCAACAAACACACTTGCCCTGTTTAAACCGCCCTTGTTTGACAACAGGTCCGGAAGCCTGGCCAAAACGAACCTGTTGATTTCTCTTATTATTAAGATTACTATCTTTCATATTCAGACGTTAAAAAAAAACGAGCATCGTAGGGATATGCCAACAGTTGTTTGTATATGTTAACATGTCTTGAGCCTGGTCATTGATGAGTTCTCGAGAAACTCGACAACGTCTGTTCTGCATATGAAGCTACACATTGATGGTGCTTCGGAAAGGGCCTAATTCTACTGACAATGTCCGAGTGCTTGTGCTTAGCTGTTGACTATTTCAAGCAAGTATTAATCTTCCACAAAAGAATCTCTTCTTGATCTTGATTTGTCTTTAATGCAAGTGTCACCTAGACTTATGCTACATATTCATTGATAGTTCCACATCATCAGAGGAAAATTTCCCTATTTTTCATTTCCCTTCCCACCATCCCCAATTTTATCCACTTTATAGCATATTCCAGCATGAAAGCCTTACTGATCATGACAAATTCATCACAGACCGAGAAGAAATACAGAATATTTGGTAACTATTTAGAACGTAATTATTAGAAGAGTTCATAATTCAAGTGAAACATAAACTTAACAGTCTGAAATATTCACTAAACCTGACGAATTCATCCTAAATTTACAATGTCCGAGTATCTGTTGGCTATTTCAAGCCAGGTTTCGTCTTCCACAACAGAATCTCTCCCTGGCATTGATTTGACATTGAGTCTTCAAGGCTGGCGTCACCTTCCTTGAAACGCCTGATCTAGACTTGTGTCGCATGTTCATTGACAGTTCCACACCGTGACCGTATTTCGCTGCTTATAAGACGCCACGATGCATTAGATAACCCCCAGAAGCTTGAAGGAAGAAAGGAATTTCCCTTTCCGTTATCCCCATTTTTATAGACTGTATCCATATTCCAGCATGAAAACCTGGCTGATCATGAAAAATCATGTAATCATGTAATAATTAGAAAAAAGTTCATACTACCAAAGAAACATAAACTTACTGCAACCTGAAATCGTCACTAATCCTGACGAATTCATCATAAACCAGGATGGAGTACTAATTTTAAATTAGAGACATGTAAATTTGGATACAGAAATAAGGTTAAATTTTATTTCTGTCGGTTGAAACATACGATACTGCTTAACCCTCTAGGGCCATTCGTATCATATTTGATACAGTATTTCCCTATAAGGAAATATTTGGTATTTCCCTATAAGGAAACATTTGGTATTCATTGACTGAGCAGTCAGTACTGGTTTCATTTGAAATTTATAAAATATTTCTCTTAAAAAAATTTTCAGGAAAATATTTCTTTCAAGGCTTGTTTTCATACTGTATCAAATATGATACGAATGGCCCTAGAGAGTTAATTCTGTGGAACCTCTCTACCGATGAAATTCTTATTACCGGTAAACTTGAGATACCATAAGTTTATGATGTAAAATTTACCGAAAATAATGTCCTAACGAAATTAGCTAATTTATAACTTCCGTCACTAACCATGGACGAAGGATGGTTTTTGGAGGTATTTTATAGGAAAAGAAATTCGTTTTATAAGCAACAGAACACGATGATTTCGTCTGATATTGCCCTTGCAGTGAGTCCTTTTGTCCACAGATAATGGCTCTAATTTTTCACTACTCATTATCAAAGCGGTAGAATAAAGTATAAACAATATATGATATATAGGATGTTCTATTAAGACGGATCGAAGTTAGTAGTATAAAAAACGGTGTTATGGGTGAAATTTTATTGATTTCCCTATTGGATCATGTTATTTGAGTCATGGCAATTATGCATGAAAAATAATATCACCCAAATATCCGTCCAGGCTTCGGTTGATGGTCAGAATTTTTGATAACGTCTTTGCATAGTTGCTCCTCGATCTCACCAATATGCCCTATTATCTCATCCTTCAACTGTTCAATTGTTGTTGGCTTGTTGGTATAGACCTTAAGTTTGAGATGACCCCAAAGGAAGAAATCTAAAGGCGTCAAGTCGCACGATCGTGGTGGCCAATTGGCATCCACTGTTTCGAGAGATGATGCACACTGGGAACTTCTCATGTTTGAACGTCTATTTTCGTAATAGGCTTCGATAATTTTAATACCTTGTTCGATCGTTAATCTTTCCATGGTTGGAATTGTCAAAGACTGAAGCTTTTAAATGTGAAAGAAATTGACAAAATCATTAACTTTATTAACTTAACTTTAATTAATATTTAAAATCGGTCCAAGATATTGGAACACCTTATCTAAACTTATTTATAAATGGAACTTTGTGTGTGCGTGTGACCGTTACCTATAGACTCCGAAACGGCTGAACCGATTTTCTTGAAACTTTACACAGTTGTACTATAAGCGTCTGCGAGTGTTCTTAGCTAGGTTTTGTGTCGAACTACCCCTGATAAATAACGAAAATCGATAATTGAAAAAATCGGGTTATAAAAGGAGTGGTCCGATTTTAATCAAATTTGATACACTCATAGAAAAGACATAAGAAACGATATTCAGAAGTTTCAAGGTTGCAGTTCTTACAATAGTGCAGAAAATCGATTATATATATATATATATATATATAAGGCAAGATGTTTGTGCCGTTTTATTTTAGATTTTGCTTCGGGTTTGGCTCTAAGTAGGTATAATTGTAGTTCTTAGTCTCAACCACGATACCATTTACTCAGAGGACTTATTTAGCCTTCAAAATTCAGTTTACGACGAAAAAATCTTATTTGATATCGATACCAGGAAATCAAAATTTGACTTACATTCATTCATTTTTCTTTCAGTCTACGGTTTAGCTTTAACTGGAAACAACTATTGCTTTTTAGTCGTTTGTGCCAACGTCCAAAGAGTCTGAGCTCCAGGACCATGGATTAGTTTTAAAGCTTTCATTACACCCGAGCAACGCCGAGCTATACTGCTAGTATATAAATAAATAAAAAAAAACAGTTCAGCAAAGACTGGACAAGTTATGAATATGATGAGACAAAGTGAAAAATGTATTAACGACGTATTTCGCCGGTTGTCACATTATCTTCACTTTTGTTTTGAATATTATTATACATCCTGCAAACACACATAATTTGCACAAATTTTAACACAGCGATACTTCTTCTTCTTCTTCTTCTTCTTCTTCTTCTTCTTCTTCTTCTTCTTCTCTGTGCCGTGTCTCTTCAGGATGTAGGCGATCATGGCTTTCCCCATCTCCCTATTCCTTGTAGGTCTTAGCATCCTTTCTCTTGTTATCTCTCCCAAACCCTGCTCCCACCATCCATTTGCTCAAGCCTATCAAATATCTCACCTGTTGATTTCCCATGACACTCTTTTCCTCTTTCCGTCCTGTGAGTATCAGATTCTCCAAGCCTTTCTTCTTTTTCCTCAAAACTTATTTTCCTGATGTATGTTTCCTTTTCGTTTCCATCCTATCTAGAAAGTCGTCGTTGCTCACATGGTCAGTCCATGGTGTCCTCAGCATCTTTCTGTAGAACCACATTTCGGTTGCTTCACGTCTTTCCGTTATCTTTGATTAATATTCGATACCATATTGAATGACAGACATCACATAACAATCTAATACGCTCTTCTTTGTTTCAAGCCAAATTCTTCTGCCTCTCAATACTCTACTCAGCTTTTGGAATCCGCCTCTTGGCCATGACAATACGCATTCGGATCTCAGTGTCTCACATTCCGTCCTCTGTCAGAACACTTTCCAGGTATTTAAACTTCTGTGCCTTTTTTTTTTTTTTAATCGTATCACCCCGAGCAAGGCGGTAACGCCACTGAAGCGCAGGGGGCTACGTAAGAGTGAAAAGATTGGAAAAGAGGAAGCCGGGAACCACATCCTAAACAAGGAACAAGGGATAAGCCTCTTTACCTGTTCAATAGACGTGGGTGGAGTGTGAACCGGGCGATAGATTAGTTTATCTCCTCCAACTGTTTGATTTTAGTATCCCCAGTCTGTAGTTGGCATTTTGGGCTCCTCTTTTTACTGATAATCATGCATTCAGTTTTCGTGTATTTTATATGTAGTCCTTTCTTTACGATTTCTTTAACTACCTTCTGTAAGGGGTCTTTTAGTTTCCATTCCCTGTCTGCTATCAGCACTGTATCATTTTCGTATCTTATATTGTTCAGATTGTGGCCGCCAATGACGAATTCTAACAAGAATTCTAAAGCTCTCAGAATTGTCACTCTGTCTAGATTGAATAGATTTGGTGAAAAGACACATCCTCATCTTACACCCCTTTCTATATTTGTATATCTACTGAAGTCGTTTTCTGTTTGCATGCAAGTGGTTTGCTGCTAGTTCAGTTTCTTAATTACTGTATCTTTTCTGAATATGTTAAGGTTGCCGAGCATCTCTATCAAGCCTTTGTCGAATGGCTTTGCCTAGTTTACGAAACACACGTACACAACCTTCTGTATCTGTATTGCGCTTCCTAGGCATGAATATCGCTTTCCTTGTTCCGGAGGTTTTAACAAACCCGCACAGTTCTTCTCCCATCTCCGGCCCGATTTCGCTGTGCGCTCTGTTCATCAGAATCCGGACGATAAGTTATGTGGCTCATTAAGATGATTGTTTGGTGGAGTTTACATTTATTTTTAATCAATTCACCTTAAGCAAGGCAGTACCGCCACTGATGTGCAGGGGGCTACATAAGAGAGGTAAATTTTTAGGCAGGAGAAGAGAGAAGAGAAAGACGAACCAGCTACAGTGGGTGAAAAAAAAGGGCAAGAGAAGGATATGAACACAGAAGCGAAGACAATTGTGAAAGTAGAGAGAAAGGAAAAGAACAAGATACACAAGGTGATGTAGAAAGAACTTGAGTTAAGTGGATATGAGAATTGACCTTGCATTTAAATTCCTGGAGGTTGTAGTTGTCAGGAAAGCAAGTATATGGAAGGGAGTTCCATAGGCGGGAATCGCGAGAAAAGAAGCTGATGGAGTAGAATTGTTGCCTGCATTTGGTTGATCTAACTGTAAATGGGTGGGACCTTGTTGCCAGTCTGGTTGCCCAAGTAAATTCTTGAGGACCTAAGTTCGTCACAGCAGAAGCCATGAAAATATTTATAGAAGAGACAGAGGGAAGCCACATCCCACCGGTGAGAAAGTGGCTGGTGTCGAACTGCCAGGTCAGGACCAATCACATTACAGATTCTTCTTTGGAGCCTGTTGAGAACACTGAAACGAACAGCAGGGGTGCCTGATCAGATATGACAACAATATTCCAGGCACGGTCGGATGGTTAATTTGTATATTTGCAAGATGTATTCAGGTGGAAAAAAAACTTCCTGGCCTGACACAGTGACCGGACGTTTCTAGCAGTGGATTTAGCTAATTGCACCTCAGTTCTTAGGTAGTGCTATGAAAATTGATCTGCCTAGGTCCTTCGGTATATCGTCACTGTTGTAGATTTCGTTTTCTTATTTACGTGATTCTGTCTATGTCAAAGCCGTATAAGGCTGTCAGCATCTCTTACAATACCGTCTGCTCCTGCTGCTTTGCTTCTGTTTAATTTGGACAGTGCAGATTCCACTTCAGTTTTCAATATTTCTGATCCGTGGGTATTTTTGTGTATTGCCAGTTGTCTCCGATATACTCGTCTCGTCGCTGAAGTATTTTTTCTTTCTCTAATATGTTCCGTCCTTTGTTTTTATACATCCTGTTGCTGAGCGGGTTTATTTGTCATGTTAGTTCTTTTAGGTTTTTCGTGTATATCTCTTTTAGTTGTTACGCTCAGTCTCTGCGCAGTTATTGTTGAGTCATCTTTCTTTAGCCTGTCTGCGATTGTTCCTTATTTTCTTTTGTAGTTTCCTACAACCAACCGAAAGAGGTTATTGAGTTGAGGGGATCTTCAAAGAAAAAGAAAGAAATCTTTTCCTTTTTTTTTTTTTTTGCCAGTGTGTATTTAAGATGTCAATCTATATATCTTCAAAAATGAAGGAAAAATTGAAACAAATAAAATTTGGTTCTGCAGAAGGATGCTGCGGATATGGACCTAGCATGTGAGCAATGATGAGGTTTTGGAAAGGATGGAAGCGAAAAAGAAATTAATATTGAGCATCAGGAAGAGACAACTAAAGTTCCTGGGATATGCAACGAGGAAGGAGGGCTTGGAGAACCAGATACTAACAGTATCTGATATCCAGATAGAGGGGAAAAAAGACAGAGGAAAGGGGCGGATAACATATTTGAAGAGCCTTAGTAGGTTGTTGGGACGCCCGCGCCTATTCGGTTATAATGGACTATTCCATTACTATGTAAAGTAATGGTGGCATCTACGTAGGAGAGTTTGCCGAGCAGCCGATCGACAAGTCAGTCGTAGACTTCCGGTTACGACCCGGAAGTACCCATTGCTCATACTACGTCTTACGACGGTTGAGACGATTAACCTTTATTCTTGTATTGGATACTAATAACCTTTGTAAATACTATTTTCACGGAATACAACAATTAACCTATTCCTGTTGTTGAGTTATTTATTCTTACTCACGACATAACACAGGTGGATGACATTTATAAATGGAAAAGAATAACATGAATTGGTATAAGTTAATGTTCAATGAGAAACAGTATTAAGAAGTTAAAGGTATCAAGAGTTCGTAGTAGTTCTTTCAAGAGCAAGTTTATGAGTACGTAGGCATGAACGTATGTATGTATGTATGTATGCATGTATGTATGTATGGGAGGTTATTTTTTGGTTAGGAGTATCTTTGAAGTTATCGCCCATAATGAATGGTGAAAAGGAAGGAGGTGAGAGGTGAGAGAGAAAGATAGAGACAATAATAGCGATCGCTTGCCGTTTGTAAAGGGACGTGTTAGTTACGCTCGTCTCATTTCTCTCTGGCGACGGTCGAGCTTGCTCCGTCTTTTATTTCTTTGTGGAGCTCGGAAAGTTCATTTGGGAATTCACTCTCGGATGTGATTCTGGCCTTTTCATTGGATAACAAACAAATTTCGCGTCGGCTTGCGAAAAGAGTCCGTAAAAGAAATTTGCTTCTGATAATGAAATATTATTTGATTTTTTTTTTAGATGTTTCCTAGTTTTCTATGGGCCGAAAAACATTTCGCATCGAGGTGTGAAATTTCAAGAGTTTTGTTTGGGATTCGCTTTTGCGTGTGTGTTAAGCAAAGTAAATTTGTTTCATTTCTAACAAAATCACTGAGTCAGTGATTAGCATTTGAATTTTAAAATATAGAGCTTGTTTTGTTCACTACAATGTCTCTTCACTAAATCCTATCCGTTGTATCTTTAAAGAATGTTTGTTCCCTTACTATGTCTTCCAGTCTGTGCTCTGTTATATATTTACACAAATTCTTTAGGTAGATGACTCTCCGTTTCCCTTTGTCCCCGTCTCCTCCATATGTTTTTAGTGTGTCAAATTCTCCAAGCTATCCATTCTTATTGTGTACCAGGAATTTCAGCAGTCGTTTTCTGATCTTAAGTGTCAAAACTCGTAAGGTAGATTACTCCCTGTTTCTCTCTGCCTCCGTCTTCCTGATACGTCTCTAGTGTGGCAAATTCTCTAAGCCGTCCATTTTTATTGTGTCCAAAATATTTCAGCGATCTTTTTCTGATAGTTCTCCCATCGTTTGCTGTTTACTAAGTCATAAATAGGTTCTTCAATAAAGTTAATATTGATCATTAAACTAATTATCTTTTATTTTTATTTGATATATCGAACGAATCTTTGGGAAAAACTAAATAATATTGTAAAACATTACCCACTAAATCGTACATTTCCTATGTTCTAGTGACGTGTCAGGAATATTTCAACCATCCAATGTGAAACAAGATGTCACAATGTGTCGAGGTAATCCATTTTCTGGGGCACAAAGACATTCCTAACAAACAGAGTAGGTGGGAGAGAAAGAAAGAAAAGTAAACCTTGTTCTATCTTCGATTGACAATAAGTAGTGTCCATTCTCCAATAAATTGCAGTAATTTAAATGACCGACGTGAACGTTTCGGGCCAATTTTCTGTATATAAAATGCTCATAAATCACCCGGTGTGGTATCAGTCAATTTTAGGCGCCAATCCGGGGCTTCAGTGTCGGCTGCGCAATTTTATTTTCGACGTTTTGGGAAATTACAATGGCCATCCGATGCTTTAACCTTAAAACGTTAAGAAGCAAGGAAAAGTGCAAAAAGCGGAAGCGATCACAGAATTATATTATTATTATTTTTTTTTTTTCAGATTTTACATTCTGTCGGTTTCTTTCTATCAATTCAGAAAAGAAATACCTTCTTCGTCTTTAATTCTTCTAAGCAGGGAAGCGACTTCACAGATAATTTAGCAAGCGACTTAAAAATTCATAAATGCCATTCTTGTTGAATAAGAAGGAAAACTGGAGTTGCACCCTTGACTCCTCGGATTTCTCTCTCTCTCTCTCTCTCTCTCTCTCTCTCTCTCTCTCACACACACACACACACGTTAATAATAATAATAATAATTAACACCTATCCTCGATTTTTGGTTTTCTTTTAACATTCTAATGCACGTTGAAAATATTATTGTCATAAAACCAAAAAGATAAATGAGTAGTATTTACAAAATGAAGATATTATTACCGTTAAATGTAATATAAAAAGCCAACAATCCAATTTTTCTAGAGAAAATACGGCCCCTAAATTTACTGTCATGTATTTGAGAATGGCAAACTAAAAGTTCAGTTTGAGGTCATCTTATCGCCTGGGATAGAAACGCAGTCTCCCGTAATAACAAACACTGTAAATCTAACCCCCTCGCTCAGGATTTTTTCCTGTCCTCCCATGGTTCTTTTTGTCTGGATAAATTTAAACCATTCAATTTTGTGAAGAATTTGGTCTGAAGAGTGGTCTGTAAGAGCTCCGCAAAATTAGCTATTACCAATGGATTTGTAAAAACATACATCTTATTTTCAATATATATATATATAAAACTCATAAATACTAATATTTCTCCGACAGACTCTAACAAAAGAATTAAGTTCATTATATATTACACTAAATCCACTACATCTAATTCATTTGTCCGCAACGACTCTTCCCCCACCGTTAGTGATTTGCAAAAAACCAATGTAGTATATAAATTCATATGTCCATTTAGAGAATGTATCTCTAACAACCTCAATAATATCTACATCGGCCACACCACAAATTCGCTCTCACGGCGTCTGACGTTGCACTTAAATAAAATTTCAAATATATTCCGTCATTTAGAACAACACGGTTATCAACGCACACTTCTGAGAAAAACGCTTGTTGATAACACGTACATACTCAAACAAGAAAATAATAAACAGAAACTAAAAATCCTCGAAGCACTCTACATTAAACAATTTAAACCTGGTTTGAATACAATCAATTTCGATATTTCCAATAACGTACTCAAATGTCTGTAATCAGACCAGGGACCACAACACCACTATTTTGTCACTGTCTTCGGCCATCCGCCACGGTAGGGATGGACTTATATTTTCAATTCAATTATCTTTATTGTTAATAGCTTAAATGTTCTATGTTTACTGTGTGTTAATATTTACTCTTTGATAATGGCTTATGTGAGCCGAAAGCTTAGACCCGATAAAAAATTCAACAAATACTGTGATTTTTTGGTCTTTTAACGACATCACCATCAAGTATATCAGACGGTATGAACGGATCCTACACAAAATTAATAGACAAAACTTGTCTATATTATTCAATGAAACCTGCATTAATGAAAAAATGCTGCCAAAATACACACAATTTAAATTACATGATCCAGCAGCCCAACACACCATCACCACGTTGAAATATAAATGGAGCCTTGTAAAAAGGCAAATTGAAATAGCGAAAGAAAATCTTGACACATTATACAAGAACAAACATGACCTCTACAACAAACTGAAAGATATAACTACCTCAAACCAACTAGAAGAAATAATACTCAGACTATCCAAAATCACTGCAAAATCTGAAGTTGAACACCGTGCTGAAATTGTCAAAAAACTTAATTCACTATACAATGGCACGATCACTCTTCCCAAAAAATTCGATAAATTCATAAATCTTTCCAACCACGAACTAACTAAGCACCAAAAAGAATTACTCAACCTTGGACCTAACTGCCATATATACCGTAAGTATAACCAGTTTACTAAAAAAATTGAAATAGAAACGCTCTATCAAAGCATCATTAAATTACAAGATGAAAAACGTATAACCGTTAAACCCGAACTGAAAGATCTACTTAAGGCTGAGGCAATCAAAGATCGCCATGATAAAAGCAGAAGCTCCTCAAAAATTCTATCGAAACAACTAAAAAGTGCCGCGCACGAACTACGCAACCACCTTCACATAATTGTAAAAAAAGCTGACAAGGCTAACATCTTTGTTGTACTTAACAAATCAGATTACAACACAAAACTCAACCACATACTCCATGACCACACAAAATTTTAAAAAATTAACAAAAACCTGACACACCAACTAAAATCTAAACTTAATAAACTCATTAGTGCCAACAACGCTGATCAGAATTCCTTAAAACTCCCTAAAATTATTGGTGACTATAAACCTGGTTACATATACGGAACCATAAAAACTCATAAACCTAACTATCCTCTCCGCCCTATCATATCCCAAATTCCTACTCCTGTATACCAGTTAACTAAACATATTAACCAGCTTATCACACCCAACCTTCCGAGTAAATACAGCATAAAGTCAACACTAGAGGCAATCCAAATCCTCAAGAGTGAAAAACCTAATAATGAAATCATAGCTTCACTTGATGTGGAAAACCTTTTTACTAATGTACCCGTCAGTGAAACTATTGATATAATTATAAGAAATATTTACAGTAATCCTTCATTACCCCCACTCAAAATTAATCCCAACATCCTAAGAAAAATTCTACTAGCTTGTACTACTGAAGTGCCTTTTGTTGATCCAAACAACACGATATATATACAACGTGACGGAGTCTCCATGGGTTCAGTGCTTGGTCCGATTTTTAGTAATTTCTACATGTCTAACCTTGAAAATACTACCTTTGCAAAATTTACAAAACCATCAATATATCTACGATATGTTGATGATATCCTACTATCAATTAAAAATACTGATGAAATCTTACAACTTCAAAAACAGTTTCAAAATAACTCAGTTTTAAAATTTACTTATGAACTTAGCAAAGATAACAAAATTCCTTTTCTTGATATATTCATTAACACTGACAACAATAAATTTACTATCTCACCGTATCAAAAACCCACTAATAAAAATCCCTCCACACTCAATTATATTAGTGAATGCCCCCACTATTACAAAATAACTATTATAAAAAATCTATTATATCGTGCAAAAGTCAATTCATCTACAAATCAGATCTTCTACAGTGAACTAAAAAACATAAAACAGACACTCATCAATAATAATTTTCCCAACTACATAGTTGATGAACAAATACATTATTTTCTTAAAAAGCTTAACATGGAAAAAACAATACATGATACTAACCCAACCAATCCTAAACATATCACTCTCTTATACCGTAGACAGATGCACTCCAACTACCAACTAGATGAAAACATCCTAAAAAAACTCATAAATACTAATATTTCTCCGACAGACTCTAACAAAAGAATTAAGTTCATTATATATTACACTAAATCCACTACATCTAATTCATTTGTCCGCAACGACTCTTCCCCCACCGTTAGTGATTTGCAAAAAACCAATGTAGTATATAAATTCATATGTCCATTTAGAGAATGTATCTCTAACAACCTCAATAATATCTACATCGGCCACACCACAAATTCGCTCTCACGGCGTCTGACGTTGCACTTAAATAAAAATTCAAATATATTCCGTCATTTAGAACAACACGGTTATCAACGCACACTTCTGAGAAAAACGCTTGTTGATAACACGTACATACTCAAACAAGAAAATAATAAACAGAAACTAAAAATCCTCGAAGCACTCTACATTAAACAATTTAAACCTGGTTTGAATACAATCAATTTCGATATTTCCAATAACGTACTCAAATGTCTGTAATCAGACCAGGGACCACAACACCACTATTTTGTCACTGTCTTCGGCCATCCGCCACGGTAGGGATGGACTTATATTTTCAATTCAATTATCTTTATTGTTAATAGCTTAAATGTTCTATGTTTACTGTGTGTTAATATTTACTCTTTGATAATGGCTTATGTGAGCCGAAAGCTTAGACCCGATAAAAAATTCAACAAATACTGTGATTTTTTGTTGTCTTTCAACGACATCACCATCAAGTATATCAGACGGTATGAATGGATCCTACACAAAATTAATAGACAAAACTTGTCTATATTATTCAATGAAACCTGCATTAATGAAAAAATGCTGCCAAAATACACACACAATATATATATATATATATATATTAAATATATATATATATATATATATATTAAATATATATATATATATATATATATATATATATATATATATATATATATATATATATATATATATATATATATATACATATATATATATATATATATTTATATATATATATAGTATAGTGATGATCCACGTATAGTGTCTTAATATGTATAGGAAAGAATATTAAAAGGTTTTCAGTTTGAAAATGTGTTTTTTTTGACAGTATATGTTTATTTGTACTATTATATTTTATATTTCAGACCGCCCTCGGTCCTTCATCAGAAACAAATATATATATATATATATATATATATATATATATATATATAAAATTCGCAATAAAAATAAAGTTAATCTAATAGTCGATTAATAATGCTGATCTCAATTTAATCAACTATTAATGTTAATGCCCCTAATAATTGTTTTGTGAGTTTGCTCACATATTCTTCAAATTAGAAGTTACATTATTCTGATTGGTCCACAATATCTATGCAGCAATGTCTCCCTGATTAAGGGGGTTTGGCTTGTTTTTAACTTTTTAAAGCCCTTCAACTTGAACTAAACCTCATCACTTGATAAGACACAAGTAGTGTCGAAACAAAATAGCTACTTTTGTAGTGATATTATAACATATTCATGTTATAATTTCTGAATACGTAGATAGATAGATAGATAGATAGATAGATAGATAGATAGATAGATATTTGTGTATTTAGTCAGCAAATTTTCTTTTAGATATGTTAGATTAAATACATTGCAAACATTGTGCCTGCTTACTTTTAATAAAATCCGTTCATACTCACGGATAATCTTTCGCGTATTATAATTGAAAAATGTCAGAAATGAGCTGTAACGTTGACAAATGTTATTATCATTCATTTCTCAATGTTTCCAAGTCCTTTCAATCTTCTTCCGAAATCATCTTCAGGGGTGTGAGTTGTGGTAACAAAAATTAACCGCAAAACTGTGTTGCTAAAATCTACTAATTATTTTTTTCATGCTTTAACACGTGCATGGGCATGACATTGCAACATATAAAAAAAATCCATTTTGGATAATTTTCACGTTCTAATGAACGCTAAGCAATTTGTCAACCGTTATATTTAAAGCAAGGAAAATAATTTACGTTAATAATGTTCTTATTTGTATGACATTTTCATCATGCTTCAAGTGAAAAGATGTCTTCCAAGGGAGAGATGATTGATTCAAATAGAAGACAATATTAATATTTGAACTTGCTGAAACCGAAAGTCTGTATATCTCGTTTCTTTTTTCCCCTTTTCTTTTTCCCTCACAAAGCCGGAATCAATTATTAATTTCATTCGACTCTATTCCATTTCTTTAACAAGGCTCAAATTGTACGTTCGAACAATTTGAGATTCTTTCGGTCTCTCTCATAAATATATATTTATGACAATATGAATTATTTTGTGTATATATACACTAGCGACCATAAGTTTGGGACCACCCAAATTTTTTTCATAAAGTTTATAAAATTTCATTGTTAACAGAATCAAATTTGCCGAGTTCGTATTTTTTGTTATTCTTATGCAGATGTCAAGTAAAAAAAAGTATTCTTTTCAACTTTAAAGTAAACATTTACTCAGTTTGCTACTTGACTCCTCTTATTGTGATCTATTGTACAGGTGTAGAGCCTCATCCCTTGTTCCCTGTTCAGGATGTGGTTTCCGGCTTTCTCTTTTCCAATCTTTTCACTTTTCTTTTTTTCTTTTTCATTTATTTTTCTCAATTGGAGTAGATAGACTAAACTATCACCCGGTTCACACTCCACCCACGTCTATTGAACAGGTGTAGAGGCTCATACCTTGTTCCCTGTTCAGGATGTGGTTTCCGGTTTTCTCTTTTCCAATCTTTTCACTCTTACGTAGCCCCGTGCACATCAGTGGCCTTAACGCCTTGCTCAGGGTGATATGATTTTTAAAAAAAATAATCAAGTTTTTGCCGAAAATTCAGATTTATTCTGATATTATAATTACGGTATAATTTATTTTTGTAAACCATATTACTCCGGTATAAATGGCAAGGAAGAAACAGATTAGCATTGAAAAAAGAGCTCAGGTTGAAATTCTTTCGAAAGAAGGATATTCTGAACGTGTTATCGCTAAAAAATGAAGCATATAAAAATGGCGGGCATTATTGCCTTCAGCAACTTCGTGAAACTAAGTTAAATATTGACAGAAAAAGATCTGGTAGGCCCAGAGTAACATCTATTGCAGAGGATAGGCACTTGATCATATCTAATAAGAGGAATAGAAGAAAAACCGCTCCGGAATTAACAATTGAAATGAATTCTACTCGGCAACTAACAGTATCTGTTACTACTGTTAAGAGACGACTTCATTCTGCTGGACTTAAAGGCTCTGTTGCAGTTAAGAAACCACGATTAAAGAAGGAGAATAAGGGATGAAATGGATCGTACAGTTCGAAATGAACTTCCTAAAAATGAACAAATGTTGTTTAAATACTTGCAGGATGCTTGGAAATCACTTTCACCAACTTATAAAAATAAGTTCTTAGAAAGAATGCCAAGGATTTGCTCTGGAGTAATAAAGGCTCGTGGTGGTTTCTTTGATGAAAAGAAAATATGAATTAACTAAAATTAAATTTGAAATTACTCTGTGTTAATTTGGGTTTCAATTATTGTACAATTGTGAGCAACAATGAAATATATCAATATTTATTCTTCTAAGTGGTCCCAAACTTATGGTCGGTAGTATATATATATATATATATATATATATATATATATATATATATTTGGACTCCCCGTAGATTTCGACTTATGAGTGTCTAACTCAGTTAGACTGCCACACAAAAAATTGTTTAGAGTGATGAAGGCTTGTGCAGCACCATCCACACTTTTTGGAACCGATGATAAGAAACAATTGGAGCAGAAGTTGCATGAAAAGCAGGAGTTATTTAACCCATAACTGGAGGGAATGCACGGATTAATAACTTTCCCAAGGGTACGAGTGTGCAAGTGAATGCAGAGTGTTCGACTGAAATTGGAACTCGGCTCACCGATTTCTCTTTCCAAACCGACACCCGCCGCACCACAACGCACATCCGTCCATAAACGCTTACAGCACCTGGTATTCCCAAGCGGTCACCCATCTAAGTACTGACCAGGCTCAACTCAACGTTTCTTCGGTGATCGAGCGGGAACCGGTGTATTCAACGTGATATGACCGTAATTATATATATAAATATATAGCAAGTGTTCTACATTATATATATATATATATATATATATAATGTAGAACACTTGGTATATTAGTCAGGTAAATTCCAATAGAGACGAACTCAAAAGAACTTATTTATTTAATTTAACAGAGTAATATAATTTAGAAAATTTTTTAGATATTCTACAATTTCATGGGTAATACATATTTCGCCGCTGATAATGACCTTGCGGCTCGTCAGACCCAAATAATACAACAGTTAATCATTTCATTTTTTCCTATATTTAATTATAATTTTTGTTTTCTTTTATGAGTTTTAATTATTTTCACTGAATATTTAAAATAATATTATAGTAGTTATTTTTTTAATTTGTATTAAAATTATGATTTACGATTTATTTTATGCCGTAAAAATATGCCATTATATTTGAAACTAAATTTCAATGTTAAATTTTCACGTCATGTTTTTCATTATATATATATATATATATCATGAGTTTAATATGTGGGTTAGAATCAAACAAGACGATAGAATAAAGTAAAAGAACAACACAGAAGTCTATCTCAATTAAAATATTTTCATTTTTATTAAATCCTCTTCAAAAAATGAAAAATATTACAGATACATTATACTGATATGTTGTCACTTGAGGTTGATACATATTGATATCGATTCGGAACGACAAATCGGGGTGCCGAGTTCGAATTCCAGTTGAATTCCTTGCATTCACTTACGCACACATACCCTTGGGAAAGGTATTAATCTGTCTCTTCCTTCCAGTTATGGATTAAATAATTGGACAGATTGAGTTCTATAGCCTTGGCTGGCAACCAGTATACCGCAGAAAGTAATGGCAACCTATTGGGTGATAATTTTCTGTTCAGTCAGTCATGTCTCTTTCGAGACATGATCGCCCAAAACGTGTATCACGTATGGCACTTAACTGAGTGACTTATTGATTAGATATGTGTCACGTGTATTAAAACAATAGATAATTATTTTCGAACGTATGTGCGTAAAATATTTTGCATGCGTACGCATGTACAGAAACGTTTGTCTGTTTACAGGTATGTATGCGTATAATTATGTGTGCCAAGTGTATTAAAACGATGGCCAAATTTTGAATATTAAAATTAAATACTAAATACATGAGTTGAAGATTAAATCGATGGTAAATAAATTTTCTGCATCAAGTGACGCTACAATGCCATTGTTTGATTGTGTTTTTTTAAGGATTTGGAGAAATTCATGAGTAGATGTGATACTATAGTGGGTTGCTTATCTTATGGGGGTATCTTATCTTATTTATTCTTTTTCTAGTTGTAGTAGGATTCCGTTATAGTGAACGGTAATTGTATACCGTTCTGGTTAACGGAATTTGGCCTTGTGGGAAGATAACCCACTATAATTCATAAAATGATTATAAAATCAAGAAAGGCAATTTTGAGTATAACATAACATTTATATATATACATTTCAATTAATGTTTTACAATTAAAATAATACTTGAATATAAGTCCAACGGAGGTTAAAGTGTTCATGGAAAATAATATAATGCTGAAAGAGATAAAAGGCTTAAGAATGTGAAAGCGTCTTGTAGGTAAGGGGATGTTCATTTTGAAGTTGCCGCTTCTAAGATCAGTAAGTCAGTAAGTACTTTGAGGAATGTCTTTGAAGAGGTCAATAAGTACTTTTGAGACAGGGGAAGGAAAGAGGTCAGCATAGTAGCCGCTCGACTTAAGTCAAGGGAGAAACTAATCAGCTCGTCTGTCTCCTCAGGTCTGTCTAACGATGCTTTGTCTCCGCTTTTTATATCTGCCTTTTAGATCAAACAGCTTGTTTTGGATTTTCATACTTGAGTTTGATTCTGGGCTTCCCATTGGCTGGTAAATAAAATTCGCGTAGGCTCGCGAAATTGCAATTTGATATTTGGTTAATTTTTATTTTTCAACCGGAACATCTGCGCAAACTCGGATGCGCGACGACGAGTTTTATTCATTCGCTTTCTGGTCGGCATAGAGCCAACATCCGGTCTCGCTTTTGCTCGGTCGGTATCACCACAATCTATTCTTTTCTGTTAGTAGTGGAGAGTCCGTTCTAGTGAAGGGTAGTTGTGCATTGTTGAAGATTGATGGAATTTGGCCTTGTTGTAGATAGCCCACTATAAGTCATAAAGAAAGGTTATAAACCAAGAAAACAAATTGAGTTGAAAGATAACATTTTATATATAACACATATCAATTAATGTTTTTACAATTGAAGTAATACATGAAGTATAGGTCCAACGGAGGTTAAAATGTTCATGGAAATATAATGCTGAAAGATAATTAATGCTTAGGAATTTGGAGCGTGTAAGTAAGGAATGTCTCTGATGTATTCGCTCCTTAGGTCACTAAGTAGTTTTTGAGGCAGGGAAGAAGTAAAGAGGTAAGGGGGGCGAGCCTAGTAAGCCGCTTGACTTGGGTCAAGGGAGCTACTAATTACTCTCTTCTCCTCGAGTCGGTCTGCCTGGCGATGCTTTCTGTATCCGCTTTTTATATCTTCTTTTTGGATCACAGCAGTTCATTTGGAATTTCACACTTGTATTTGGTTCTGGGCTTTCCATTTGCTGATAAATAAAATTCGCGTAGGCTCGCGAACTGGAAATTTAATATTTAATTAATTTTTAGTTTTCAACCAGAACATCTGCGCGGAGCCGGCGGCACAGCGACGACTTTTGGTCATTTTCTTTTTGGTCGTGAAAGCGCCAACATCCGGTCCAACGTTTTTGCTCGGCATCACCACAATACTATAATTAGTTTCTCCGTCCCTTTCGATGTAGTCTTTGGGCGTATGTATACGGGACCACTAACGGTAGCAACAATTGCTTCTTCAACAGTCGGATCACGTATCCTGTTTGGCTTCTCCGAATCGTCATATTATTTTTTTAACTTCTCATGACAATGATCATCAAAGTCGTCATTATTATTATTTTTCGTTTTCGTAGTCATAGACTTTGCGTTTTATTTTCTACTTGTTCATAATAAGAAAAGCCCTATGCCATGTTTAGAATAGGTTCTAAGCTTTCGGCTCACAAGAGCCATCTTCAGAGAGGTTACAGGGACGTTAACATAAAGACATTCAAAGACCGTCAAAGACCGTCATTCAAACGACATTCAAAGACCGTCATTCAAACGACATTCAAACGACATTCAAAGACCGTCAAAGATGATTTTATCTTGTGTTGACATAAAACATTGCTATGCGACCATAACATTCACCGAATAGCAGACGCAGGGCGTAAATTTGTAATGCGGTTCTATGACGTCACATCATGTGAGAGACCAAAATGTTAAAAGAACCGTATGTCTAATTTTTTTTTTCGTGTCGCCTCAATCAAGGCATTCCACTGCCACTATAGCGCAGGGGGTTACATAGAGGGATTGGGTATAGGAAATGTCAGAAGGAGGGTGATAGACGATTTAGGATGTACATAGGGAGAAAGTTGGAGAGAGTGGGTGTGAGTTAGTGTGTTAGGAGGTGTCTACTGACCTTACATTTAAACTCCTGGAGGTTGTAGCCATCGGGGAAGCAAGCATGCGGTAGGGAATTCCACAGGCGGGAAGTGCGAGGAAAGAAACTGTTGGAGTAGAAATTGCGGTTACATTTCATCGGTTTCATTGAAAAAGGGTAGGACCTCGTTGCCAATCTAGTATCTTGTGCAAATTCACATCTAGGGGGCACCAATGATTTAATTTCGTCAGAGCAGAAGCCATGAAAGTATTTATAGAAGAGGCACAGGGAAGTCACGTCACGCCGGTGAGAGAGATACTGCAGGCGGTCAGCCAAGTCGGTATCAATCACATTACAGATTCTTCGCTGTATTTTGTCAAGAACCCCGAGGAGAATAGAAGGGGCACCCGACCAGATGTAGCAGCAGTACTCAATACACGGACGGATGGTGGATTTATATAATTGCAGGATAGATTCAGGCGGAAAGAATTTCCGGGCCCTGCACAGAGAGCCGACTTTCATAGCTGCGGATTTAGCAATGGTTTCGACGTAGTCATTCCACTTGAGGTCCGCTGAGAGTGTCAGGCAATGAATGACGTATTTGAGTTTCTGCGCATGGGAATCGACGCATATCTTCCTACTTAAAAGAAATATATATTAACCAATCAGAGAATAAGAAATATATTTGAATGTGGTTCTTTTTTTGACTTCCAAAAAAGTATAAGTGCGAATGATTTTGCCTAGTCTATTCAGAGGACCCAATTCAGTGCTTCCTTCGACACAGGTTAGGTAGGTAATATTGATTAACCCTCTCATCCTCTAGCTCTTATATTGCTTTCTCTGTCTGTCTTTCGTCTATTCAAAGAACATTTCGTAAAGCCATACACCAAGAAGAAAATACAGGAAACGAACATTTTTTTTAATAATTTCACCCCGAGCAAGGCAGAAATGTCACTGATAAGCGGGGGGGGGGGGGGGGGGCTACATAACTGTAAAAAGATTAATTAGAAAAGAGTGAGGAGTACAAACTAGTTAGAAAGGAGCAATAGAAAGCTGAGAATGCAGGTGCGATGACAGATACATAGGTGGAGAGAAAGGGAAGGATATACGGGGGTGGGGAGAGAGCTAGAGTCCAGTGGTTAATAGATGAGTATTGACTTTGCATTTAAATTTCTGGAGGTTGTAGCCGTCAGGAAAGCAAGAATATGGGAGCGAGTTCCACAGGCGGGAAGTGCGAGAGAGGAAGCTGCAGGAGTAGAATTGTCGTCTGCATTTGGCTAACCTGACTGTGAATGGGTGGGACCCAGTTGCCAGTCTGGTTGCACGAGTAAACACCTGTTGAGGAGGCACCAGTGACTTAAGTTCGTCCGAGCAGAAGCCATGAAAGTATTTATAGAACAGACAAAGGGAGGCCACATTTCGACGGTGGGAAAGTTCCTGCAGTCGAGCCGCCAGATCAGTACCTATCACATTACAGACTCTCCTTTGGAGCCTGTCAAGAACACTGGGGAGAACGGCAGGGGCGCTTGACCATAAATGGCAGCAGTACTCCATGCACGGACGGATGGTTGACTTGTATATATGCAGGATGGATTCAGGTGGAAAAAACATCCTGGATCGACATAGTGACCCAACCTTCTTAGCATTTTAACTGAGCGGTTGCATCTAAGACATCAACGACTACAAATATACGCCGCTCCACTCATACATAATTATCTCATCAAATTTCAATCTATTACTGCCTTCACACATTCAATAAACTCTTCTTATCAACCTTATACCAATCAAAGAGGATGTGCGTTGTACTGCAGTGGATATCGTCTTGGACCAGAAATCGGGGAGCTAAGTTCGAATTCCAGTTCAATTCCTTGCATTCACTTACGCACAAATACCCCTGAGAAAGGTATTAATCCGTCTCTTCTCTCTGGTTATGCGTTAAATAACAGGATAGATTGGGTTCTATAGCATTTGCTGACAACCAGTCTACCGCAGAAAATAATGGCAAACTAATGCGGAAGAATCTTCTGCCCAGTCAATCATGTCTCTTCCGAGACATGATCGCAAATATATCACGCATGGCACTTAACTGACTGACCAGTCAAAGAACATTCTTAAACTTCTTTTATCAACCGTGTACAAAGACAAAGAACATTATTAAACTCTTTTTATCAACCTTGTGCCAGACAAAGATCATTCTTTAACTCTTCTTATCAGCCTTTACCAGACCAAGAACATTCTTAAACTCTTCTTATCAATCTTGTAGTCGGCAAAGAGCTTTCTTAAATTCTTCTTATCAGTCTTGTACCTGACCAAGAATATTCTTTAACTCATCTGATAGGCCTTGTACCAGACAAAGAACATTCTTAATCTTTTCTTATCAGTCCTGTAACAGGCAAAAACATTCTTAAACCATTCTTATCAACTTTGTACCAGACAAAAGGCTTTCTTAAATTCTTATCATCCTGGTACCAGACAAAGAACATTCTTAAACTCTTCTTACCAGACAAAGAATATTCTTAATTTTTTTAATCAACCTTGTACCAGACCAACAACATTCTTAAACTCTTTTTATCAACCTTGTGCCAGACAAAGAACATTCTTAAACTCTTTTTATCAACCTTGTACAATACAAAACATTCTTAAACTTTTCCTATCAACCTAGTACCTGACAAACACATTCTTAAACTCTTTTTATCAAACTTGTACCAGACCAACAACATTCTTAAACTCTTTTTATCAACCTTGTGCCTGACAAAAACATTCTTAAACTTTTTTATCAACCTTGTACCAGACAAAGAACATTCTTAAACTCTTCTTATCAACCTTGTTCTATAGAAGGAACATTCTTAATTTATTTTTGTCAACCTTGTACCAGACAAAAGTAAAACACATTAGTAAACTTTTTTAATCAACCTCGTACCATATATATATATATATATATATATATATATATATATATATATATGAACATTGAACATCCTGTAAAATATGGAATTGTTACTGTGTATATAGAAAAGTATATATTTATTTTATTAAAACTTCTTGAGTGATTCTTATTTTTATACATTTCTAATAGTGGGCTAAGCTAAACAATGCGAAACTAAACCAAATCAAATTCAACCACTATTAGACATGCAGGTCCACCATAAAACTCTTGTGTGATAAATACACAAAAGATATAATTTCATAATATATTTACATATTCTTAATTATCTACGTACTTTACAAAATCAGAAATGAGAAAAATGCAAATAAAATACTTGGTGCTGCCCAACATTTTGTCTTAAAATCTGCTCACGTTGTTCATGTAGCGGTTGTCTTGTATTTCTGTACTAAGCAACATCTTGTTCGAAAATGTGCTTTCTTCTTTCTGACGGCGTCTTTCTGTGTTCCTTTTACGTTGCTCTTCCTTCTGTTCTTTATTTTACTTCAATCTTCGTAATTGCTGACTCAAACATTTCCTAGTTGAACTGTTCATCTTTCATCGGTAAATAAAAAAATAAGTGACAGGCTTAGTCTGTGTAATTCGTAATTCTACTTAGTAATAAATAATGGTGATTATCTTGACTGACACTCAAACATCAAGGGGCCTAACTCCATTAATTCCAAATTATCTCATCCTTACTGATGGCTTCGGACAGACGGACGGACAGCTCTTTTATTATAGTAAGGATTTCCTTGCCTTAAGAATTTTCAGCTGATAAAATCATTATATAGTCCATCTCCGTTCTATACTTTGACGAAGTATTTTCAAGACTTGTTTTACATTTAGTTCTTTGTATTTTTAAAACTTTTATTCGTTTTTCTTTCCTTTCTTCCTTTCCATTTACTTTTCATTTCTTTTTCTTTCTTTATGTATTCTTCTTTTTTCTTCCTTTATTAGCTTTCTTCTTGTAACCTCTTTTCTTTCTTTCTTTCTTTCTTTCTTTCTTTCTTTCTCCTACATTTCTTATTTTCTATTAGTTTTTTTATTAGATTTCTTTTCTCCAGCCTTTTTTTCTTTCTTTGTATTAAATTTTTTGTCTACCGTTTTTATCTTATTATTTATATTAGCTTTCTTTCTTTCTTTCTTTCTTTCTTTCTTTCTTTCTTCGACCTTAATTTTTTATTTTTTTCTGTTAGTCATATTTTTTTCACCTTTTATTTCTTTCTTTTTATTTATCTTTTCCCTCCTTATTATTTTTTCTTTCATTTTTCCCTTTGTCGATTCTTCGGCGTTTTTCCTTCTCTCTAATTTATTTCGTGAAAAAACAAACAGCAACAACAAAAAGAAAAACAGAACATCAAACTCTTCCTCATGTCATGCCAAATTGCGACACAGCCGATGTGAATAATTTGAAATCACTTCCGAGAGAAAGAAAGCCATACGCCATACGCCACTTCGAACAGAATCAGGCTCAAATTACGTTTACGTTTGCCAATTGATTACTTTCTTACGATTCATATTCTTCAAAAGAGGCAAAACAAAAATCGGTGACATTTCGCACGTCTTTCTGAAAACCTTATTTGTTTTAATAAAATAAAATGGAAATAAAATATTCAAATCACAATTTGCATGATGGTTAGCCATTTTGTACACAAGGAAAGAGGAAACTGAAAGCATGACAGACGAGACGCAGTTCGCATGCAAAATAAATTTACAGGATTGAAAAAAAAAAAGAAGGATTTGCATTATGAAAAGTCCTTTAAAAACTCACATCGTTTGTTTGTTGGTTTTTCACTATTTATTTACATAAAAAAAAAACATACAATAAAAGCAACCCCGAAGATAGACAGTGGAATGATTAAAATTACAGAAACACATTTCTACTGCTACATGATTGGCAAGCAATATATATATATATATATATATATATATATATATGTGTGTGTGTGTGTGTGTGTGTGTATGTATGTATAATCAATCATGAAATACATAAATCATTTTTCGGCAATCCGGTGATAAATTTTAAACCGAAACCGAGAGCTTTCAGCTGTGTAACAGTTTAAATTTCAATAAATTTATATTTAAATCCTTTCTATTGACTCGAAACCATTTGCTTTTAGAAATAGCGTATTTAGTGCTGAAAAACGATAGTACGGATTTCATAATTAAAAACAACCAGCATAAAGATTCATATTTCAACTGCGGACATATTCAGGGTCTAATTACAACCACATACACGCTCGTGCGCGCACACACACACACACATATTTATATATAGCACGGATGAAAGTGATTCAAAGTCCTTAAATAACTCCTCCCACTTTTGAAAAGTTTTTGGTTGTGAAAATTCCAGTCGCGCGTTCATAAAAAAATCCCTGTTCGTGCGTTCGTAAAATGGTAAAATCAGTTATTGCAGATCGCCTGAAAATACCGAAAAATTATTACCTAGGTTGCGGAAATAACTGATTTCTAAGTAAAAAATATTCAAAAGTTCTACAATATAATTGTATTGAACAATTTTTAATATAACTGTGTACTGGTCTAATTTAATTATGACCAAAAACTAAGTGATTAGTTAGCAGTAACGTAGGAAGAAATTCTAGCTTTGATTAAGAAACATTTTCTGAATAATAATCCATTAAGTAAGATTTTCAATAAAAATACTCTAAAATAAGGTTATTGATGTAGACCGGTGATGGGACCACGAAATGATAACTCGAAACACGGTGGTAAGGTTAACAACATATATTAAGTCAAAATAGATACAAGAGAAAATAGTTTTAAATATAAGCTTGGCTTACTATTAACTGACAGACAGACAGACTGTGCTGAGCTGAACTGAAGCCACGAGAGTGATTAACTCCCTGTTAATATAATGGTAGGAAGAGTCCATACTTAAGTGGGTAACGCCCCACAAAAGTTATAAGTGTACGTATAATCTGGAAAAAAAAACTTTTAAAAAATTATCAAAGCAATAATATTTTCAATAAAAAATTTGACCCAACTGAAAATAGGAATAATCCAATAACTGAAATCAATAATTTGGACAATAATAAATGTAAATGTACAAACCCTTATAGTGTGTCCTTTATAAAACAGGTGCCTTACAGAATGTATTGTTTATCAGTGTATTAATTTTTCTAGGGAAAACCCTAGTAATATAAAGATTTATGTGGGTAGTACTAAGAACCCTCTCAAAGAACGATTTTAGCAACTCACGTCTTCATTTAATAATAATAAGTACAGAAATAGGACACCCTTATCGAAATATTATTGGTATCTAAAAAAAACAAAATAAAACAAATAAAACTTCCACATTAACATGGAAAACTAAAAAAAAAAAAGCTAGAATATGTAAATCTTTAAACGACCCATACCCCTTGTGTCTACATGAAAAACTATGCAATATTAATTTTCTTAAGAATAAAAATCTATTAAATAGACGTAATGAAATAAATATCATACGTAAACATTGCAAAATGTTCACCTTAAAATATAGTTAAAATGATTCTTCATAACCAAAAAATATCCATGAACTTACATACATCAAATAATTTGTTTTGTATCATGATATAATAATAGTTTAATAGGTATTAAAATAATTAAATAAATATTAAAATCTTTAATAATTAAATAGACATTAAAACTTTGTAACATGATATTAAAAATTGTATTATGATATAATAATAGTTTAATAGGTATTAAAATAATTAAATAAATATTAAAATCTTTAATAATTAAATAGACATTAAAACTTTGTAACATGATATTAAAAATTGTATTATGATATAATAATAGTTTAATAGGTATTAAAATAATTAAATAAATATTAAAATCTTTAATAATTAAATAGACATTAAAACTTTGTAACATGATATTAAAAATTGTATCATGATATAATAATAGTTTAATAGGTATTAAAATAATTAAATAAATATTAAAATTTTTAATAATTAAATAGACATTAAAACTTTGTAAAAATTAAAAATTGTATTATGATATAATAATATACTAGATTGTTAAATGATAAAATGGATATTAAAAAAATTAATAATTAATTTTATTACGAATTAAGAGTTTATGAAAAATTGAAATAAAATGCATTCTGGATCGAAATAAAAACAGTATAATTCCACTCAAAGGTCCCTTTAAGTCAAATCAAAAATATAAAATATTTTCTTTTTTGTTTTGAAAAATGCTGAGATACAGAGAAAACTTAGACAATAATCTTGTAGCAATAATGGATACATCAACGAAAATATAATGACACTCTTCCCGTTAAACTGAAAGAAGAAAACATGTATTCCCTAGAAATATAAGCTTTATTTTCACATTCTCCATTCTGATTTGTTAAATTGAACACACATATAAATTTTTCTGTCATCCCACATACATAAATAACAAACCTATTGTTTCTCATATTCAAATGAAAATCATTTTCACAACAATAAATCAACATTGCCTGATGTTGAGGTAAAATCTCGAAACACAGAAATTTCCGTGTAGCAATGTAAATTAAATTGATTTTAAATAAACAAATTTAATTATATATATATGAGGATTTGAATTAGCCTACAATAAAGAAAAGGGCGATTTTTTTTAAATATAAAAATATAAAATATTTCTTATTTTCGTGTTTTTTTTACAACTTAATTTTTCTAACTTGTATGAGCGTAGTACATTTCTTGTAGTTTTGCAAGATGGAAAAATAAATAAATGCGATTTATGCGTATGTATGTGTGGGAAATAAAAGGCAAGGGAGAGAGTGAAGAGGAAAGTGTGTTTCGTAACTTGGGATGAAAAACGGGTGAATGTGTAAAGGAATTTTGTTTAAGTCGAGCAAACGTAACCTCCTGCCGTATGTTACCGGTTGTTTCTCCTTGTGGTTTGTCTTGGAACTTTGTTTTGATAACTTTCAAAGGGATCACAAAATAATTTTTTCTGTCATTTGGTATTCGAATGTCTTGATGTTTATTAACGTCTTCACTCTACATATTAATTATATTCTCTAAACATATATTGTTAAATATAACAACGAACGTCTATTATGTTTAGTCATGAGCCGTTCTAAACATCGTATTTTGGCTTTAATTTCAGGTGAAAATAAAGAAAAAATTGTCGAATATTTTGGATATTTTTTATTATGCTGGTTCTAAGCTTTCGGCTCACAAGAGCCATCTTCAGAGAGGTTACAGGGATGTTAACATAAAGACATTTGCCGTCAAAGATGATTTTATTTTGTGTTGACATAAAACATTGCTATGCGACCATAACATTCACCGAATAGCAGACGCAGGGCGTAAATTTGTAATGCGTCACATCATGTGAGAGACCAAAATGTTACAAGAACTGTATGTCTAAATTTTTTTTTTAATCGTGTCACCCCAAGCAAGGCATTCCACTGCCGCAATAGCGCAGGGGGTTAGATAGAGGGATTGGGTATAGGAAATGTCAGAAGGAGGGTGATAGAAGACTTAGGATGTACATAGGGAGAGAGTTGGAGAGAGTGGGTGTGAGTTAGTGTGTTAGGAGGTGTCTATTGACCTTACATTTAAACTCCTGGAGGTTGTTGCCGTCGGGGAAGCAAGCATGCGGTAGGGAATTCCACAGGCAGGAAGTGCGAGGAAAGAAGCTGTTGGAGTAGAAATTGCGGTTACATTTCATCGGTTTCACTGTGAAAGGGTGGGACCTAGTTGCCAATCTAGTATCTCGTGCAAATTCGCATCTAGGGGGCACCATGCAATGTAATGTGTTGTGACTAGATTAAAATGCGATTTTATTGAGTGTGGGTTGTTTTGATTTAATGTAGATGGCCTCCAATATCTGAAGGTTCTTTTTACTGTGTGCAGCAGTGAGTATTACTGAGTTATCGACGAAATTTTTGGCATTATTTTCACCTGAAATTAAAGCCAAAATTCAATGTGTAGAACGGCTCATGACTAAATATGATAAACATTCATTGTCTGTTATATTTAACAATATATGTTTAGAAAATTATCTGCTGCCTCGACACACTAAATTTATATATATATATATATATATATATATATATATGGAGAGGCACTCAAAATGTTTAAATTTAAGAACGCACATAAATAGTCAGGCAAGCTATGGAGGAAGAAAAGTGGCACAATTCAGTGTCTAATAAACGAAAAGTGAGAGTGTGTGTGATGTTCTGGATTTATTTTAATGCAAATTAATATTTAAATTATTTTTGTCATTTGGGATAAATTTATGGATTACATATTTCAAATATAATATATGAATTTAATCAGTTCCTTTAAATCTTTTTAACATTTTTATAGCCATGTATGTTAGTCTGGGAAAGAAGTATTTCTATGAGGGAAAGATATATATATATATATATATATATATATATATATATATATATATATATGGAATTAGTATATACATGTATGGAATTAGTATATATATGTGTGTGTGTTTATATATATATATAAATAGGAATATATATAAATATATGCATAGAATTAGTATGTATATGTATACACACACATATATATCTATAGAATGAACATATATATATATATCTTCATTTAATAAATTTATAAATTCCATATATATATATATATATATATATATATATATGGAATTTATATATGTATAGAATTGTATATATATATATATATATATATATATATATATATATATATATATGGAATTTATAAATTTATTAAATGAAGTTATGTTGTTTATATATATATATATATATATATATATATATATATATATATATGGAAATATTATATATATATATATATATATATATTAAGGCACCATGTCTTCATTTAAGCAGATTTGATTAAATAATTTAGACAAATTGTGCCTATTTTTCTTTTGATTCTCTCGTGGTTACGAACAAGTTTCTTGAAATGGTGTTTAAATTAGCAAAAAAGATTCTGTATGCATTTTCATTAATTTTATTTTTATTTATATTTGTATATTTTCAAGTACTTCAATCTTATCGAAGATAATCTTCAGGCGGTTAATTGTGAATACGTAATTCGTGTCTGTTATGAAAAGTTGTAGATTATGTGAAGTTTTGATTGTTTAACTGTTACAAGTTTTGAGTATCAGCATAGGAACGCGTTACGCCGATTTGAAAATTAGAAGGCGGAAGTGAAACGACTTAAATTTTAATAACAGTAAAAATTAAACATGTTTTAAATAATTATTTTTCTTCAAAAAATGACAACTTAGATAAAGACCTACAGTTATAGGCTTTTAGAACATTGCTACTATGGTATGGACGAGATTGATATGATAAATGAGTAAAGACCAGTTTTTACATTATTCGGACTATTGTCCTCATCTTTGTTGCCATTTGTACGACATTTCGGCCGTTGTACGCTCCGGCCTTTTTCAGATGCTAGGAATTTTGAACCGAAATATTTATTACAATCACTAGGGTATATCATTCTCATTCCTTGTCCTTAAGGACACATGGCCCAGTGGATATAGACGTTGGTTATTTCCTGTGACTTGACCCAAAGAGTTGTGAGTTCAATACCAGGTTACACCAGTGGTGAACAAGTAACTTGCAGAGTTAGAGGGAGATAGCTCATGACTTCCAATCGAGGCATTACTACGCAAGGAATGAGAATGATATACCCCAGTGATTGTAATAAAGGGGTCGGTTCGAAATTCCTAGCACCTGAAGAAGGCCGGAGCGTACAATGGCCGAAGCGTCGTACAAATGCAACGAAGATGAGGGCCATAGTCTGAATAATGTAAATACTGTAAATACTTTGTCGTCTCAGAAATAAAGAGTAAAGGCCAGGTTTAATTAACTATATCATCAGTTCATTTTTATTCGTTGACTCTATAAGGTTACATATTTTGTTATATGTGAAGGATTATTATTTATCTTTTTGTATTTTGTGTCTTTGATGTGTTTCCTGTATAAATCACTGTGGTATTCATATGAATGTTCCTTATTATATATGTGTCGCTGTTATAAAAAAATTTTCTCTTCTATGTATATGTATATTCATATTCATATAAATATAGCATATTTGTTCCTACATATATGTATCGGGTGGAATGTAGTATCAGATTGCTGCTTATGCTATGTTATATTATGTTCTGGGTATTTGAATGTGTGACTTGTACTCTGGAATTTCTTCCTTGGTTCTTGCATATTCTTTTCGCGAGGGATTATTTCAGTTTTTCAGGCACATCTTCCTTTGGCTGGTTAGTGCGTTGATTGAATCTCCGACGGTTGCCGCGAACTCCACATGCCCGATTGGTGAACTGGAACCAACTTAAGAGAGGGGCTATGCACGTGTTCGCTGTTCTTTTTATATTTACTTAACGTTTATGTGCTTCTGCTTTGATTTTGGCGGGAGAGTTAGTCATTAGCTGACGTCCGCATGACGTCAGTTGACCACAGAAACTATGTCTCGGTTATAATCTAGGTTACCAGAAATATGGAAGAATAAAAAGAAGGAAAAGGGTGGATGTGTAGAGAGAAAGTGTGTTAGAGAGAGAGAGAGAGAGAGAGAGAGAGAGAGAGAGGGAGAGAGAGAGAGGGAGAGAACGATAGAGAGATAGATATAGTGCGAGTTTCTCTGTCACTTGAAGTAAAGGAGAAAGGCTATATATCGAAACGCTTTACTGCTACTTATCTATTCAGCATAATTAAGTATTAATTCAATTATGTTTAGTGTCACAATTAATTTATATAAAAGATAGAGTCAAGATTTTGCTTATTGTTTTCACAGTGAAGTATGCATTTATTGTCAATTAATATTTCCCTAAATCATGAATATGGACAGGAGTGTTCATTTAAATACTGTACAATCTATGATGAACGGAACATGCGTAATCCAAGTCTTCTTGGTAGCGTTGTTCGCCTGAGACCAACATAAACATTTACAATGTTCAAAAGAATATTTAAATTATATATATATATATATATATATATATATATATATATATATATATGAAATGATTTGTTTGAAAATTATTTTTGATCGATACTCGTATTTAAGCAGATATTCAGTTTTATAATCAAACAGTATATATATTTATTTCTACCGGCCTGATTATTTACGATAAATTTTTGTCACGAACATGTGTGTCATTCGGCATGATTCGAACCTGCGACCCCTATCCACATCATTTTCGGAACATGTTTACATTTGTTGATATTACGATACATTTCAGTGCAGATATGGTTATTACAATGAATCGAAAATTGGAAATTGTGTTATATAGGCTTGATTTAGCTTCGTTTAGACTGTTGGTCATTTGTGGTCGAGAGGTCTAAGACGCGCCAGATCAATTGGTGGCTTCCCCTATATGGATAGGGGTCGCAGGTTCGGAGAAATATTGTTTCATTTATTTGTTTCTGAAATGCACAAGTAAGAATGTTGTTTTCTTTCTGATATTAACAAGTGAGGATTATGAACATTCTTTTGTCAATTAAAGCAAATATCCCTGACATTTTTTGACAGTTTAATCTCCTTGCTAAATACATGTATGAATGTTTATATGTATTGCATAAATCACATGCACACATCAGGTTCTCCTTCCCCGCTGTCGAATTTTGTTAGTTTGAATTTCGAAATATATAAAAAGTTGTTTCTGTTATTCAAACACTGGTTGTTCATTTATTTTGCTCTTGCTAATATTTACTTTATCTTCTCATACATTTCTTTACCAGTCGCCGTCATCAAAACACAATTAATAAAACACGATCCAATCCGGACAACAATTTCATTCTACTTTAAACGTTACAATCCAGGACCTTGTCCGGGATCCTAATAAAATTAGTGTTTGTCCCTTTCCATGTACGTATCAACATACGTATCTCACCTTATCTAGGATTTGTAACATAATTGGGGGCTGGGCCAATGTTCGTAACAACACACACACGCGCACACACACGCGCGCGCACACACACACACACACACACACACACACACACACACACACACACACACACATATATATATATATATACATATGGAATAAATATATTGTTAGAATATTTAACCAGCTTTGTCTTAAAGGAGCAAATTTCAATTTCATTGAAGTCCCGGAAAGAAGATAAATTATATTTTGTACGGCTTGACTCAGGTTCTGTTTGTAGTATTGCTAATATCGACGACAAGAATAAAAGAGGAAATAAAGAATGGTTCAGCAACAACGGAATCAAGGGACAAACAACTATTTGAATAATAGTTACCAGTTTTTAATGTGTATACAATTCCAATGAGTGATACTTGGTAGCTGGAAGGGAATGTATTCTATGTTGTGCGGTGTATGCAATACATATAATTATATTACGCTTAGGTTTAGAATAAAATAGTATAGAGTTAAAAAGATTACGGTTGTCAGCCTTATCTGACCACCGAATGTTCATTCAGATCCGATTGCAAATGGCTCGACTGCAGCCACTTCCCCATTGTCGAAATGTGGCCTCCCTTTGTCTGTTCTATAAATACTTTCATGGCTTCTGCTCAGACGAACTTAAGTCACTGATGCCTCCTCAACAGGTGTTTACTCGTGCAACCAGATTGGCAACTGGGTCCCACCCATTCACAGTCAGGTTAGCCAAATGCAGACGACAATTCTACTCCTGCAGCTTCTTCTCTCGCACTTCCCGCCTGTTGAACTCACTCCCATATTCTTGCTTTCCTGACGGCTACATCCTCCAGAAATTTAAATGCAAAGTCAATACTCATCTACTAACCACTGGACTCTAGCTCTCTCCCCACCCCTGTATAACCTTCTCTTTCTCTCCACCTATGTATCTGTCATCGCACCTGCTTTCTCAGCTTTCTATTGTTCCTTTCTAACTAGCTTGTACTCCTCACTCTTTTCTAATTAATCTTTTTACATTTATGTAACCCCCTGCACATCAGTGGCGTTTTCGCCTTGCTCGGGGTGAAATGATTAAAAAAACAAAACAAAAAAAAAAAAAAACAATGTTAAAGAACAGCCTCATGTGACTACTGAGTTTTCGTTCAAATCTGATTGCAAATAAAACAATGTTCTTACTTGTATGGGATTGTCATCATGCTTCAATTGAAAAGATAAAAATCTTTCCGGAGAAATGATTACTTCAAATAGAAGACACTTAGGTACCTCCACGAGTTCGATGAAAAAAAAAAAAAAAAAAAAAAAAAAGAAAACAGCATAGTATGAAGAAAAGATACATCAAACTAAACAAAAGCAAAAGCTTTATCGGCAAAACGTTCATGTTATTATTAAGAGGATACATCAAAGTATTTTTTAATTATGTTTTTAAATGTTTTAATTCTTTTTGATACGTTTAAAATTTTGGTATATAAAATCTTGTTTTTCATTCGTCCGTGAGTGACGCAATTTTTACAAGGGTTTATTACGGCAAACGTAATATTACACACGTTTTCTGGTGAAAAACACATTAATTTGGAAATTCTTGCAAAAATCAAATAGTCGGATTTTAATGAAAATTTCAAGATTTATTCACAAATGACTGAAATTATTTTTAAAATAATTATTTTTAGAAAATCTTGGTAAAAATATTTTTTTAAATGTTACCTTCCCCAACTAATTTTCTGAAATGTCTAGAAATTCGCAAGAGTTCGCCCATATACCTAATATTAATTAAATTCAGGCGTCATTGGGGAAGGCTAATCAACTGACATTTTTTTTCTAAATTAGCCCTTTTTTCTGAAAATCTGCTCCGAAATGTGAAAACATAATTGAAATAAAACCATGCCATTTCATATTTAGATAAACATTTAATTGGTTTCATAAGCAATATATATTAAGGATATCATAGTCTGAAGAGAAAAAAAAATTCAATGAATAATGAATTTTTACAAGAATTATTTTTATTTTTTATTACAATAATTTAAAAAATTTAAATTTTTTAAAAAAATCCCCACTTCATGGTTTCCACTAGATTGTTAAGCTAATACGTGAAGATTATATTCACTAATCGAAAATTGGAAAGCTTAATTCAAATAATCGATCCATTCGATTTTTAAAATAACTAGCAGTATTGCCCGGCGTTGCTCGGGTGTAATGAAAACTTTAAAACTAATCCATGGTCCTGGAGCTCAGACTCTTTGGACGTTGGCACGAAAGACTAAAAAGCAATAGTTGTTTCCAGTTAAAGCGAAACCGTAGACTGAAAGAAAAATGAATGGATGTAAGTCAAATTTTGATTTCCTGCTATCGATATCAAATAAGTTTTTTTTCGTCGAAAACTGAATTTTGAAGGCTAAATAAGTCCTCTGAGTAAATGGCATCATGGCTGAGACTAAGAACAACAATTATACCCACTTAGAGCCAAACCGGAAGCAAAAACTAAAATAAAAGGGCTGAAAAAATACAGACATGCAGACAGATAAACACACACACACACACACACACACACACACACACACACACACAACTTGCCTTATATATATATATATATATATTATCGATTTTCTGCACTATTGTAAGAACTGCAACCTTGAAACTTCTGAATATCGTTTCTTATGTCTTTGTCTATGAGTGTATCAAATTTGATTAAAATCGGACCACTCTTTCTATAACCCGATTTTTCGATTATCGATTTTCGATATTTATCGGAGGTACCTCGACACAAATCCTAGCTACGAACACTCGCAGACGCTTAGAGTACAACTGTGTAAATTTTGAAGAAAATCGGTTCAGCCGTTTCGGACTCTTTAGGTAACGGACACACACACACACACACACACACACACACACACACACACACACAGACAAAGTTCCATTTATAAATAAGTTTAGATTAAAAATTTTTCCTACTGATGGCACGTATTTTCTTTTTACGGATGGCTGTACGTGATGTATATCATTAAAAGATCACTTGTTACAAAGGTTGCGCTCTTTACAGAAAAAAAAAACAAAAAAACAAACTATATGAACATTTTCTTTCATCTCACTTCTGTGTTTCCTGTGCCCTACATTTCAACATTCAACGGGTTTTGCAAATCATCCCTTCAAAATTTAAAGCAAGCTTTACATTTTAGTTCCTAGTTTCCTAATTTTGTAAAAAAAAGTAATTGTGGAATTCACAATTTATGGAGGTACCTAAAAAGAATATGAAAAATAGATATTAAAAATAAAAATTAATAAATGGCATAACATTTCATAAATAATTGAGTTACCTCCGTCATGTTATATAATTTCATTCTCTGTTATTAAATTGTAAAATTATTTAAAAAGAGTTTTATATTGTTTTAATTTTCATTTTTTGTAAAACACCTTCAACTTTCCTATCAACATGCACCTGATGATGGCCAGAATGCCCAACAGCCAAAACGTTGTGATAACAACAATAAAAATGAGAACAGCAGTCTGTGCAAACAAAGGGAGAAACAAGTTTTCAAATTTATGGTTCTTGAATGCGTCTGTCTCAAGCGGCAGAATAAGTAACAATTTTTTAATGTCATTCATCATGTCTATTTAATAGGTTTGAAATAACTGGCTTCTTAATGGAAAACATTTTAAGTAGTGTCGGTACCTAAATGAGCGACTGCTTGGGGATACCAGGTGCTGTAAGCTTGGATGTGCCAGTAGTGCATAATGGCTAGGAATTTGAAATTAGTTTTGGATGACTAGTTAATGTTTTTGGAACATTACAAAATTTTGAATTAAAATCTATTTATATTTATTCTAAAAGCAATAACTAAAAAAAAAAAAGCCTATCTCCTCAGTACTAGACTGTTATGTGATATATCTCCTGTATGGCTGTGAATGTTGGACAATCTCCTTAAAGATGAAGGAGAGACTCAAAAACACAGAAATGTGGTCCTACAGAAGGATGCTGAGAATGCCATAGACCGGATATGTGAGCAATGATGAGGTTTTGGAGAGAATGGAAACGAAAAGAACATTTATACTTAGCATCAAGACCAAGCAGCTGAAATTTCTGTGACACGTAACGAGGAAGAAAGGTTTGGAGAATCTGATACTCACAGGGTTGATAGAGGGGAAGGAGGACAGGGGAAAACAGTGTGTGACATACTTGATGAGATTAAGCAAATGAATGGCAGAGCAGGGTTTGGGAGAGATACCAGAACAAAAGATATTAAGAGCTACGAGAGCCAGGAAGATGTGGAGAGCCATGATCGCCTACGCCCCGAAAGGACACGGCATATAAGAGAAGTACACACACACACACACACAGTGCTTTATAATTTCTTTTAACCTTGCTTTAGTCAGATGCTCTGTTTTGCTATCTCCAGATTTTAAAGTACCGTATTTCCCTAAGCATAATACGCATTCATCCATAATACTCCCAACATTGAAAATTGTGCTGAAAGTGTGGGAAAATGCATCTACACATGCATAATACGCATTCCTTGTTTGGTAATCAAACCCAATAAATTGTACCTCTCCAATTTCATTACAGACAGCGTTTCGTACTCTTATTCATGCTGCAGTTAAAGATATTTATCAAAATTTCCGATCACGATTCTAAAAGCAAACGGAAATACCTACACTGTGCCTATTGCGCAGACTCATTAACCTGTTCTTGTTCGACAAAATGTGCAAACACAGAATAATTTATTTTTTCGATAATTCTTTTTATTTTACATTTCTAAATATTGTTAGGCACATATGATTGCATTTGACATCCTTACAGAATCGCAATCGCCGAACGTTGGTGTCAAATTATCGTCTGCTTGTGGCGAGTAGTCATTTTGCAACTGAAATCGACCTATGAAACGGCAATTTTTTAAAGACTTTTTCATAGACGGGCATAATATACAACACTAATTTTGCTTATTATTTAAAAAACTGCATATTATACTTGGGGAATTATGGTACTCAAAATTCCAACTTAGCAACTTGTTTATTTTATTACTTCTCATTTCTCTCTTGACTCAAATGTAGTACCAATCAGACGTCGTACTTTCTTCTTCAGGGTGTCCTGTGACCACAACTAACAAAGTTTTTATGATTTATATTTTTTATAGATAGTGATTGGCAATGCACTTAAATACTTGTGGACTAGTTTACAGGAAGGCAAGTAGTCAAAAAAAAAAGAAAAAAAAAAGAGTTCTGTAAGCAAGAGAATAAATTCTTAGCATAGAACTTGATTCATCATCATCAGCCATTTACTCCATATTGTTGCAGATTGCGCATCAACATGAGATCAGTCAGTCAAATGTCATACGTGATACATGCTGAATAGACAAGATTTTTCCATAATAGGTTGCCATAATCTTTCTGAGATAGACTGGTTGCCAAACAAGGCTATAGAGTCCAATTTGTTTTGCTATTTAACCCATAGCTGGAGGGAGAAGCAACAGATTCATACATTTCTCAAGGGTATTTGAGTATACGTGAATGCAAAAGATTCAACTGGAACTCAAATTCAGCTCTGATTTCTCCTTCCGAACCAATATCCACTGTACCATCATGTTTTTTCCATAGATAAGATTATTATAGAGATATTACTTTTATGTTAATTTTTTTAGTCTACTCTTCCATCCTGGCTCAAGGCATGTTGGAAGAGAGTGCTTGGAGATTTTCTTGCAGTAGACTTTCAGTCCTTCCTGTAGTAGACTGGCTGCCAACCAAAGCTATATAACCCAGTTTGTCTTCCTATTAATCCTCTCCGAGCTGATTTTAAATTCAGTTTCTTTCTGCTAGACCGGTCGCCACCCAAGGTTATAGAACCCGGTTTGTACGACCGTTTTCCCATAACTGGAGGAAGAAAAAATGGATTTATACCTTTCCCAAGGGTATCAGCATGGAAGTGAATGTAATGAATTCAGACTCGGCTCTCAGATTTCTCAATCCAAACTGCTTTCCATTGCTCGACTGAGCCACCTAATTATGATTACATTTCGCAATTTTTAATGTTGAAAGATAAAACCTAGTTGAAAATCTAGTCTTATTCCAATTTTTAATTCTGTCGCAGATATATTGTTTTAGATTTTGTTGACTGAATAGTATAGTAGGGTCAGTTGGTTACTGTCTGCAAGAAAACGAGCATCATGATGCAATTTACACTGCTAGAAATTTGGAAACAACATGAAGAAGAAAGTTTTAGAGAATCTGATACTCACAGGGTGGATAGAGGGGAAGGAGAAAACAGTGTGTGACATACTTGATGGGCTTAAGCAAATGGATGGCAGAGCAGGGTTTGAGAGAGATACCAAGACTAAAGATATTGAGAGCTATGAGGGGCAGGAAGATGTGGAGAGCCATGTTCACCTATGTCTTGAAGGGACACGGAACATAAGAGAAGAAGTACACATACATAATGCTTTATAACTTCTTTTTAACTATTGTACTTGTACTGCTTGGCATTCGCGCCAGAAGCTCCAGTACGGACATCTCAGAAAGTTTGGGTTTCATTCTAAGGACAGAGGATTCAGAAATAGTTGGATGATATATTAACTCAACATCTTGGTATTTGGAGTCATCACCAGTCATGGCAATATTATGCCTCCGTTCATCTTCCTACAGGGCCTCAGACTCAACATGGAGGTCTATATCAAGTGCCTTGAGAAGGTAGAGTTTCACTAGGTCAAAAGTGTGGCCGCTGAAAAACCCGTTTAGCAACAGAACTTTGCACTATGCCACATGAGCAGAACCCAGTCATGGCTGTCAATTTCTGCGATCACCTCACCCCTTACGTCTGGCCACCTAACTCCCCAGACTGCAACCCTTCTTGAGTATTATGTGTGGGGAGCAAAACTTCTAGTAATGTCAAAGATGAACTAAAGGCAAAGATTATGGCAGTATTCACCAACTAAAACAAGGAGACCATCCAAAAGAGTTGCAGAAGATTCTGAAGTTGTCTGGAAGCCGTAGTTGAAGCTAATGGTGATTTTATTGTCACTCTATAATGACTTTTCTCTTTTTACTGTCTTTCTTAACACCTTCTCTGACCATTTGCTCAATCTTGTCAAAAATTGTGCTGTGCTTTCTTGCCTTCAATCTGCCCCATGAGTATAACAAATTTTCTAAGCCTTGTTTCTTTATTATGTGCCTCAAAAATTTCAAAATGTGTCTTTTTGATGCTAAGTCTCTAGAATTTTGTTATTGCTCACATGCTCGACCTATAGTATTCTTAGCATCCCTCCACATTTGTTGCCCCAAGTCTCTTCATTTGCAAGATCATCCAGCATTCACTGCCATATAGGAAGGTGATTTTCTATGTAACACAAGGTTGAAAGTATGTGGTATCAATGAGAATCAAACTCACTACTCAGTTGTAATACATTCTAGCAAGACAAGTTCTTCTGCCTCCCATAAGCATGGACCAAGTGATTCTCCCTGAGAGTAATACACTACGCCTCCTCGGACTTACCCTGTCCTCAGACTTCAAATGGAACCTCTATATTGATTCCATAGCAAAATCTACTGCTAAGAAGATTGGGTCACTATGTCAATCCAGGATGTTTTTTCCACCTGAATCCATCCTGCATATATACAAGTCAACCATCTGTCCGTGCATGGAGTACTGCTGCCATTTATGGTCAGGTGCCCCTGCCGTTCTCCTCAGTGTTCTTGACAAGCTCCAAAGGAGAGTCTGTAATGTGATAGGTACTGATCTGGTGACTCGACTGCAGCCACTTCCCCATCGTCAAGATGTGGCCTCCCTCTGTCTCTTCTATAAATACTTTCATGGCTTCTGCTCGGATGAGCTTAAGTCACTGATGGCTCCTCAACAGGTGTTTACCCATGCAACCAGACTGGCAACTGGGTCCCACCCATTCACTGTCAGGTTAGCCAAATGCAGACGACAATTCTACTCCTGCAGCTTCCTCTCTCGCACTTCCTGCCTGTGGAACTCACTCCCGTATTCTTGCTTTCCTGACGGCTACAACCTCCAGAAATTTAAATGCAAAGTCAATACTCATCTACTAACCACTGGACTCTAGCTCTCTCCCCTCCCCTGTATAACCTTGCCTTTCTCTCCACCTATGTATCTGTCATCGCACCTGCTTTCTCAGCTTTCTATTGTTCCTTTCTAACTAGCTTGTACTCCTCACTCTTTTCTAATTAATCTTCTTACTTTTATGTAACCCCCTGCACATCAGTGGCGTTTCCGCCTTGCTAGGGGTGAAATGATTAAAAAAAAAAAAGAAAAAAAAAGTTAGCTAACCATTACACCATGCCGAGGTGCCCATACGAAGACTGATATTACATAACAGTTCAGTACTCTTTGTTGTATGGGTGATCATTTTCTAATGTATGTATCCCTTTTCACTAAAATTTTGTTGCTTCCATATTTGGTATATGGTACTCTCACCATCTTTCAGTAGAAACACATTTCTATAGCTTCAAGTCTCTTCATCTGTGAAAAGCAGGTCTGGCATGTACTACCCTGAACCCCAGACCAAGAGTCACAAGACTGATTGGGGCCCCCATCTAGTGCTTTGTGACCTGATCCCTTCTATTTTATCAACATTTGCTTTTTTCTATCTGCATTTAATTACAAACTTTGTCTTCATCCTGGGGTTTTACTTTATTCCTTCCAAATCCACAAATTTGTTTTGCCTATGTCAAGTCTGGTAAAAACACTATATAAAATTCACTAATTTTAATCCATAATGTTGAAGGTGTTAAAATTATTCAACTTTCTGACAAGAAAAATCTGAAGTTGATAGTTTAAAAATTGACACAAAACACTGTTTATTTAAGACAGAATAATGCATTATGACAGGTCTCTAATTTGTATTGACATACATTGTATTTATTTAAACTTTTTGTAGTTGAATTATTCACCTATACTGCATATTGTATATAATTACATCACAATAAAATTTGCATTTTCTATGAATACAACCTTGATAATTGAGATGTAGTAGAGTAGGGGCACATATCATAGGTTTGGAGAGGAGGTGCTAAGATGACAGATTTATCTTATCCTGATGAGTGGTGTATCTGTGAAATTTTAATTTGGAAGATAAGTCTTTCAGACTTGCATTTATCTATAGTGGATATCCGCTCAGAACAAGAAATTGTGGGGCTGAGTTTGAATTCCAGTTTAATTTCTTGCATTCACTTATGCGCAAATACCCTTGGAAAAGGTACTAATACATCACTTCTCCCTCCAGCTATGGGTTAAATATCAAGACAGATTGGGTTCTATAGCCTTGGTTGGCAACTAGTCTACTGCAGAAAGTAATGGAAACCTACTGCAGAAAAAGACATAATTGTCCAAGCGTGTATCGTGTATAGCACTTAACTGACTTAATGATTTATCTGCTAACTCCAAACCACTTTTTCATTTTAGGACAGTTTAAAATTTTTTGGGATGGTTCTGGTTGGGTTCGTTGGGTTTGTTTTGATTTACAGTATATCACACTCAATGGGTTAGGGTGATTGTGGGGTGACACAATTGAATTCAGTTGTGATCAGGAAATCCATGTAGAAAATAACAGTAAATAATTTGATTTTTGATGACTATCAGTGGAGTCATTTCCTCCCAGGCAAGGCAATAAAGCCACTAAGACACAAGGGGTTAGTGAGTGTGAAAGAATATAAGAAAAAGATTATTAAGGAGTGAGAAAAATAAAAGAACAGGAGACAGTAGATAACGATTGACATTGCATTTAAATTTTTGAAGATCATAGTTGACCGAGAAGCAAGAAGCTAGAAGAGTGTTTCATAAGTGAAAGTGTGAGAGAAGAAATTGTTAGTTGAGAAATTCTGGTTAAATCTAATTGTTTTAAGTATAAAGTGATGAGACCTTGCTGCCACTCCTTTCTGTTTACTTACGTCCCTTATAGCTAAAATTTCCAAAAATTTAAATGCAATGTCAACTGCCATCTTCCATCTTCCTGAATCCTGTTCATCTTTCATCCTTTCTTCAATACCCACTGTATCCAGTCTTTTCTCTTACTGTAACCCCCTGTGCACTAGTGGCGGTCCAGCACTGCTTGGGGTGATATGATTAAAAAAATATATATATATATATTGGAAACAGGAACTGAGTCTTCAACAATTCTCATTTCCCTTGTGAATGTACAGCAGATGGTCACCATTTTGTTTTTGTACACTGATAAGAATGAGAATATAGACAAAACATGGGATTTATTTGTCCAGTTGGTGAAAAGATGAGACAAGGACCTAATGAAGGATGGTGATTAAAGTTAATCTGAACAAAATACAATTTATTAATTTTGAACTACTATTTCTTTTCAGTAGTTGCAATAAAAAGTAACTGAAATTAAGATGCTACAATACTTAATAATGACACTGCCGGATATGATAACATTCAAAATAAGAATGCATTTATTTTATAAAGACAATGCATTGTGTGAAAAATCTTTTTGAAATCTTAAAATACTGAAAAAAAGAATTACCAGTTTTGACAACCATTTAATGGGTATGCTTAGGAAAAGGAGTATTGATTTATACAGACTTAAAAAAAAAGGCCTGTTTTAAAAAAGGGGTGCACAGGATGTTTTGGCTTATTTTGAAGAATTCTGGTATGCTAAATCCAAAAATAACACCCATTTTCTAGCACTGGGTTTACTTTTCCTGTTTCATTATAAATTATCCCATGTAACTCAAGTTTCAATTAGATGTTCGATGAGGTCTATGCAAAGTAGTTATATCTAAGAACTTTATAATGTTTCCATTCATAACTTAGAACAATACAATTACACTATCATTATGATCATGCATTATCATAATATAAAAACCAGGTGTTTAAATAATCATAAAGTCGATAACATTTCATGGTTTATTGCATTCAGAATTAATTTGGACATTGAGGAAATTTTGGTTATAAATAGTCAGTTTTCTGAAAAATACTCAAATTCTATACAGCAAAATGTGGAACTATTAAAAGTCGGATTTGATTTTTGAATTCAGAGTCGCAGAATTGGCTAAGTAAAAAAATGTTGACTTGCACCAAAACATGTATTGGCCAGTATTATCGACCCCTTGAGGAAAAGAAGTAGTGATTATTGTCTGTTTAATAAGAAACACTTATTTCTTTTTGTTTTAATGAAAAAATTGAATTAAATTTCCTATGGCAGGATTAGGTTTAATCTAAGGTTTTGTTTTTATTGTATAAAAATGGTATAAATTTTGTGATTGTTGTTTAGGAAATTTAATTCAATTATTTTGTGTAAAAAAAAAAAAAAATTAAAATGAATAAATTAATAAACTGAGGATAATTAAATTCTTTTAATTAAAGAAAAAAAAAAGAAAGAAAAGAAGCTTAATCAGTCACCACTTACTAAGTGGGTGATAGATAAATCACTGCTATTTTTTCTTTAGTGGGTGATTTATTTTTTGCTTTTTTTAAGTGTACCATGTTGAACTTTTTTTCAAAGTGTAAATGCTTATGAGTAATTTCAATAAAAATTAAAACATATATCTTGGCTGGGATTTGTTCAGTGGTGACAAACACTGGAAAATATATAGATGAGATTCAATTTGTCAATAAATGCCTTTCGTGTTCTTTTAATGGAAATCTATGTAAAATGTGGACAAAAAAAAAAGGTTTCTTTCTAGGGTATCCTAGAATCATGATGCAGCTTGTAACAGCAGGTCCCTAAAGTAGGTTCTCCAGAGTAACAGGTCCCTAAGTGGGCTCTTCACAGTAGCTCTGAAGTGAAGCCTTCTTATTATATGAGGAACCCTTTAGGTCACTATCTTTATTGTTTTTGGATTTACAGGTTGGACAATAGTTGGCTGCTGGGAGATCAGTAGGAAAACAAAAGCTAAAAATAACAAAAGACTGGGTATGACAAGCACCTGAAGATGGCTGGAGAGAATGTTGGCTGAAATGTCATGATCAAGACAAGCAGGATAAATTTACTAAGCTAATTTCAGAAATAATAACAAGCTTTCTGAAATACAATCAAACAAGACCAGGGAGCTGAAACAGTAGAAAAAACAACATATATTTTATAATTAAATGCCTTCCAATTCATGTGAATTTGCACCAAATTTCAAATTTGAGTCATGAGAAAAGGTCATTGCGTTTTCTTTTCTGTGCACCTGCATATGATCCCTGAGAGTTGAACTACGTGTAAAGGCCGACCCACAAATTTGACAGCTAAACAACTTCTCTCCAGTATGTTTTCGTGTGTGCCGCTGAAGATCTGAATTGCGAGAAAATGCAAAGCCACATATTTCGCAGATGTATGGTTTTTCTCCTGTATGTGTCCGCATATGTGGTTTAAGATGTGAATTCTGAGTGAAGGCTGACCCGCATATTTTACAAACAAATGGCTTTTCTTTTGTGTGTATTCGCATGTGGTCCTTCAGATGTGAGCTGCAGTTAAATGCAAAGCCACAGATTTTACAATTAAATGGCATTTTTCCAGTGTGTATCCGCATGTGGTGCTTCAGGTATGAATGTTGTATAAATGCAGATCCACAAATTTCACAATTAAAGGGTTTTTCTCCAGTATGTGTCCGCATGTGAACCTTGAGTTGAGAGTTACTTCGAAAGGCTGCTTGACAGACCTCACATGGATAACGTTTGTCTCGCGGATGAGTTCTCAGGTGACGTTTCAGATCAATAGTGCTTGAGCAGACGGTTTCGCACACACCACAAACCAGTTTCGCCTCATTTCGGTGTGCCTGCATGTGCTGTTTCAGACTCTCCATGTCGGAAAATACTGAGCCACAGACCTTGCAGTGAAATGTGTCCTCCATTTTATAGGAAATAATTTTTCAAAGAGAAACTGTTTGTTACAGAAAACAAACAAAAGAAAAATTTTTCTGGCCTTTAAAATCACATTTTCTTTTCCTTTTGTTAAGTTCTAATTTCAAACCATCAGTAAAGCTAAATGCAAATTCCTGCTGAAACCAAAGGCTGGATGCCTTTATAATAAACAAAAAAAACATTGAGAGATTTCACGTTGCTCTTTGTAAGACAACAACTGCGTTTACACTGGAACCTGTTCCCTGTAGCAATATCAAAATCTGCAATTGGTTAGATGAATTATTATCACCACAGAATTATGTCTGAGCAAAAAGTGTTCTAAGATTCTCTTAGAATAGGACATGTGGATTATGTAAATGGATAACAGCTCAGAATGAGAAATTTCAAATCCCAGTCAAGTTCATGTTATACACTTACATGTAAATACTTTGGGAAAGGTATGGATCCTCTCTCCATACCCAGCTATGTGTTAAATCTCAGAACGAAGATGGAGGAAGCTAGTTGCCAAGTCATTTGCAGTACCTCCATGGTCAGCCAAAAACAATGAGTGATGAAATTTCCAATGACTGTGCAACGCTCTGCTACTGTGGTCTTCTATGGGCCTCTCAGGAACTTAGTAAAAGGCTGCCTGGATGTGGAACTATGGTGACCATTTTTGACTGAAGAAAAATTCTTAACCTCATTCTGATTCTCAGACTCCAATTCCTATTGCAGAATCTGTAAAAGATAAAGAGAATTGTTATTTTCTGAGTAGTTTTTATTTGCCATGAATATGGATAGGAAATGAGTTAAGCAAGTACATGAAAATAGAAAGAGAAGTAAAAAGGATGTGTTCTCTCAATGGATTTATATATTGAAAGGAAAGTGTGTAGAATGTGGTCATCTCATCACACTACAGTTTCCATCAGTGAGTATGGCTTCTGCAGTAGTTCTGGGCCAAGGACAACATTCCCCAGGTCTGACAACCATCAGACCTCCCAGATCTTATCTCTTGCAACATTCTGTGTGAAATACAAGGTCAGATAATATATAACTATGAATTCATCTCTTCTCACTCAAGCTGTTGGTTGAATAGCAGAACAGATTGGGTTCTGTAGTCTTGGTTAGTAACCTGTTTAAAGTGAATATGTTGATTAAAAGATGGGAGTTTTGTTTCAGAAGTATTAAAATTTATAACCCATTTCTTGTCCCAGTTAAGGCCTAGCTAGAGATTGTTTTTGAGAGCAGTCATCAGTTTTACTTTGTCAGAACTTACAATGAAGTAGAAGTGTTTCTTCAACAAGGCATTTGTCTTGAATTATAAAGTGAACCTAGTAATAGAAAACAGGTTCCTAAAATCTTTGGTTTAAAATACACAACAATGGCTCTCTGCCAAGGTATTTTTTGATATTTGGACACTTCAACATAGCATAATGTTTAACAAGTTTGTCTCACCAGATTATTTACGAGTGGGACTTGTGCCACATCTAAGCAATGCTTAGTAAATCAGAATATTTTGCATACTATTTTAGATTAAATTTATTTATTTATGAAAAATGAATTCAGTAATAAAAATTTATGGAAATTTAATGACTTTAATTTTCTGAAATTTTGAAATAGAATTTGAATTTACATTTTTAAAGCTAAGAGTTCTTTTCTGTTAATTCATCCCAAATTATGTAAAGTTACTGCAAATATTAATTCATCCCAAGATATTATGAATTTTCAATCAAAGTTTGTTTTTGTATTAAATTTTTGACATTCTTTTAAAATTATAAATTTTAAGTCCAAATTTGTTTAGCTTGCCTTACAACAACTCCAACCCTTAGAATGAAAATTATCATTAGTAGTTAAATCAGGGACTTATTCACATGTCATTAATGCAAATGATATTCAAGGTACTTACAACAAATCCAACCCTTAGAATGAAAATTATCATCAGTAGTTAAATCAGGGACTTATTCACATGTCATTAATGCAAATGATATTCTAGGTACTTACAAGGAATTTTTTACAATTAAAAAAAAAAAAAAAAGAAAAGTTTTTAGCTTATTTATCTGAATGCAGATTCCCTACTTAGAAATAGTGTACCTGAATCAGCCACATTTGAGGTGTTCACAAAGATCATCCCAACTAAAGTGCAATTGAAGGGCCTTGCTCTGGGAGAATTTAGTGTGAATTTTAGTAAATATAAATTATTTTTATTTTGAGGTGAATTAACAGAAAAGATTAATAGCTAAGTCCCCAAAGAAATCAAATTGATCAAAAATTAATTTTAAACTGCATTGAAAAAAAGAAAAGAAAAAAAAGGCTCTGAATCAGAAAATTAATTTTAATTACTTTTTAATAAGATAGTCTTCAGACTTTTGGGCTGTGAAAAAAATAATATTAAAAAAGATTTATTTTCAAATAAATTTTCATTTATTCATTTAATTGCTAATTTTTTGTTTTTAATTTCTGGATACTGAATTGTTCTTCTTGAATCTATTCGGCATTAATTGAGAAAAAACGTTTTTTTAAAAGATGGAAATTTCAAGTTTTGCTAATTGGAAATTATCTGTCTATATATTTCTGAGATGAGCTAATTTACTCATTCGGACTTTGTTTGCTGCTATAATTTAAAAAATCAATTATGTGCGCGAAGAGATCTGTAGTGGCTTGAGATTGTAAAATGTAAACTACTGAGAGAAAAAAATTAAATGCTGAGTTAGTGATATTGTAGAAGAGTAGGCCTAACGAATCGATTTTTCACTATAGGGTTTAATTTTTGCGAGAATTAATTATTGCTTCACGGGGAGGTTAAAGTGTCCAACAAGCCAAGTACCGTGAGGTGTGACAAGTGAGATGTACATCGAAAAGATCAACTACAGTAGCATGGTGGTAATTAAAAACCAGCCTCGGCTTCTTAGAGAGTCTCTATAAACCACAATACAAACTAACACGTGGAATGCACACTGTTATAAATTAGAATCACACACAAATCAACTATTTGCGCCGCTAGGCTTCGATTTTAAATTTTAATTATAAAGTCGATTTAGCAGTAGTACATTATAAAACAGAAATTTAAACCGTCTTAGCTCGCTTTTTTTTTCAAGTATGTCATGTTTTAACCTGCAAACATTTTAGCACAATATTTTTCTTCTGAAAATTAACACCCGTTAAAAAATAAGTAAATGTGATTTTCTTACAAAAATAAAAGCAGATTCTTGACGCGAAAAGCAAAATTTAATCTCTTCATCCGTAGATGATTGAGTGTTGTATTTACAAAAAAAAAAAAAAAACGATTTTAAAAGTTAATCTAAGATAAAGTAAAAAACATGGAAAACTAATCTAAAAGAAAGAAGAACAGAAAACATGATCCCGTTTCGAAATAAGATACAAAAAATGTGTTAATTCTTAAAAAAATATTTATAAACAAACTGTTGTTAAATTAAAATTTTAATTTAAAAAATGACGTTCAATTTGAAAAGTTAAGTTTAAACTCACATGTTTGCCATTTATTGGCGCATTTGTATTTCTGCTGACATCGAAATATTTAAATAATGCAGGTAGTCGCTAACTAAAGCAATTGGAAACATGGATATCTTTTTCCTTTTTAGAATTCAGAGATCTTTTTTTTTTTTGGTCCAAGCAACCAAAACATTTAAAATGTCGGCCGCGTTCGGAAAGGCCAAGGGAGATAACTCATCTCGTTGTCATGTGGGAATCAATAATGAACAAAAGAGGTGAATAATTAATTATAGAAATATTTAATCATTCAGATAATTACACAAGAGTGAATAAATGGAACATTAAGATTTATAAAAGAATCTTGTAAGACCCTCGTTATCCACAGTATATAGGTTACCTGCGAAATATCCGCCGATAAATAACAAGTCATATATAAAATGGGTATGACTAAAAAAAATTCACCGGAAAAATTTACACCCTTAGCCCGTCGGATGACAGAAGCGATGTTTTTTTATTTTTTAATAATAATCATATCACCCCGAGTAAGGCGGTAACGCCACTGATGTGCAAGGGGCTACGTAATAGTGAAAAGATTGGAAAAGAGAAAGCCGGAAACCACATCCTAAACAGGGAACAAGGGATGAGCCTCTTAACCTGTTCAATAGACGTGGGTGGAGTGTGAACATGAACATGTAACTTCCCCTAAAAGAATTATTTTACAATACATAGGTGCCTCAAAAAAAAAAAAAAAAAAAAAAAAAAATGAATAAAATAAAATTAATAAATATATAAAAAGAAAAGAAAAAAGATACCTAAGATTTAAATTTAAAATCTATTTTAAAAAGGAAAAACCTTTCTTGAACGTTTTTTTTAATTTTTTATTTTTAATTCCAACTATAATTGAAACTGCTGTTCCTTTCTTTATTGCCATACTCACGACATTTCGGCAGTTATACGCTCCGATCTTCTTCAAGTGATTTGTGGAAATTTCAAACCGAACCCTTTAATTTTAGTCCATAGATAGATTGTTCTAATTCCACATGCCAGGTTATCTGAGTTTTAGTTAATTCCCCATTGATAACACAACTCTACGTTTTTGTTCTCTCTTCTGTGGCCAGGTACTGATCATATTCGAAATTCCAACCTATATTATAGCGTCTGGGGAGCTGGTTAATATTTCTTTGATTCGGCCTTGTGTCAGACTTAACCGAACTTCCTACAGCTTTAAGTTTTATCCAGAGTTATCATCAGAAGGTTTTCATCAGAAGGTTGGTTGTCGGCAGGTTGGAATATATGGAATTGCTTACGGCATATCACGTTAAATACACCGGTTCTCGTTCGATCACCGAAGTTAAGCAACGTGAGCCTGGTCAGTACTTAGATGGGTGACCACTTGGGAATACCAGGCGCTGTAAGCGTTCTGTGACGGATGTGCGTTGTGGTGCAGTGGATGTCGGCTTGGAAAGAGAAATCGGTGAGCCGAGTTCGAATTCCAGTTGAGTACCCTGCATCGAGTTGAATCCATTGTATTCACTTACGCGCAAATACCCTTGGGAAAGGTATTAATCCGTCTCTTCCTTCCAGTTATGGGTTAAATAGCAGGACAGATTGGGTTCTATAGCCTTGGTCGGCCACCAGTCTACCGCAGAAAGCAATGGCAACCTACTGCGGGATAATCTTCTGCCCAGTCAGTCATGTCTCTTTCGAGACATGATCGCCCAAGCGTGTATCACGTATGGCACTTAACTGACTGACTGACCCTGCATTCACTTAAGCACTGGTACTCTTGGGAAAGGTATTAATCCATCACTTCCCTCCAGTTATGGGTTAAATAACAGGATGGAGCCTGGAAGGCAACCCATCCAGTGTTGGTGTCACAATAAAAACACCCTTGGTAGCCCTGGCAAAGCATCAAGTATTCAGCTATTTGACAAGATTATGAATTTTGCTGCACAACTGCGCCAGGGTTCCAAATGCACAGGAAATACTGGAGGGGTGTAGTGAGTTCTATCTCGGCCGAGGCCGCAGGACGACGACGATGTGGAATTGTGCGGAATAATGTATGAATAAAATATACATTTTTCATGTTAAAATAGAAATTTATTAAAAAGAAGGAATAACAAGAATTCGTAGGAATTAATGTTCATTGAGAAAGTTAAGGATATCAAGAGTTCGTACAAAATGTTCGTAGTAGTAATTGTTGAAAGAGATAAGGAGAAAGAGAAAGAGGAAAAGTCACTTGAAGTTGAAGTTACATTTTAGAGGTTTCGTCTGGCGGCTTCCATCTGTGACTCTCTCACTGACTGACCTTGATGAAGTCCTTTTATTGTAATCTAGAGTTTTCGCACTTACTCGCGAAGTCCTTTTTGGTCTTGCAAGTTGCTCCCATTCGTCAAAAATCATTTTAGCACCTACTTGCGAAATCTGGTTTCGACCTTTTCTTTAAGCACGTGGTCAATCCTTTTTCTATTTGGGAAAACCAGGATTTCACACGTCATTGTGAATTTTTGTAAAAGTGAAGAAGTGAGCTGATTTTAATTAATTTCTTATCCGCTACAATATCACATGAAGAAGGCCGGAGAATACAACGGTCGAAATGTCGTGAATTGGGCAATAAAGATGTGGACATATGCGAATTATGAACATAGTTAAATTACTTCATCTCAGAAAAATAGACGGACCTGTAGGGTGTGGTGATACCGACCGAGCAAAAGCGATGAACCGGATGTTGGCTCTATACCGACTAAAAAGCAAATGAATAAAACTCGTCGTGCGCATCCGAGTTCGCGCAGATGTTCCTGTTGAAAAATAAAAATTAATCAAATATCAAATTTTTATTTCGCGAGCCTACGCGAATGTTATTTACCAGCCAATGAGAAGCCCAGAATCAAATACATATGTGAAATTCAAAACGATCTGTTTGATCCAAAAAGCGGATATAAAAAGCGGAGACAAAAAGCATCGTCAGACGGATGGACAGACAGGCTAGAGTAACGAGTGTCTCCTCTTGACTTAAGTCGAGCGGCTACTATGCTGGCCTCTTTCCTTCTCCCTGTCTCAAAAGTACTTACTAGATATATTAGAAAATTACAAATAAACTTTAAATTTACTTTATTTAGCTATCTTATTTTCTGATAATTTTGTGTTAGACTCCTGTATTTAAAAAATCAGCAAGTTTGCCCCCCCCTCCCACGATAATATATATTAATTAAAGTATATCTGGGCAGCAATCTTTTAAACATGTTTCGTTAAAAACGACCGAAAACCGAAAAGGAAGATTTATTAAATTTTTATTTATTTTTTCCATTATTTTTACAGGTTTTCCTTTTGATAGATAAAGAATGTAAAAATGATGTTCCATAAGGTTTTACTTTCCAAGCGCTTCCAGCCACTTCACTGCCCATTTTCATGGATGTTATGTTTTTCGATGTTGTTATTTTATCCTCATGTTTAGAGTGCAACGAAATGTTCGTGTTTTTGAAAAGAAGCGTTCTTTAAAAGCTATCACGTGACACAAGACTGGGCATCGCGTCTGTGTATTAAAAAAAAAACAAAAAACAAAACTATCAAAACTCCGTTTCCAATGTTAAATAATGTAAGGTTGTTAGCAGGAGAAAATTGTTTGATATGTAGTGCCTCTCTTATAGTGAAATGCCTTTGATACAGTGATTTAAATATTATTTTTGTATTTTCAGTTCGTGATTCTGCTGATTTCGAGATGAAGAGTCTTAAAAGGTTGAAAACTAACCAAACGCCCTCAATGAACAATTGACGTTGCATTTAAACTTTTTGAGATTGTAGCGATCAGGGAAGCAAGCAAACAGAAGGAAGTTCCACAAACAGGAGGCGCAGGAAAAGAAACTATTAGAGCAGAAGAGACGATTACAGTTAGCTATTTCGACGGTAAAAAAAAGAAGACCTTGATTTCAATCTAGCTATAGAACCCTATCTGTTCTACTATTTAACTCATAGCTGCAGGGAGAAGTGACGGGTATCTGTAGGGTATCTGCGCGTACGTGAATGCAGCAAATTCAACTGGGACTCAAATTCGGCTTTCTGATATTTCGTTCCGAACCAATGTCTACTGCACCACCATAAATATTATTATTATAGAGATATTATTCTCAATTGTATGTTTTGAACAATACTTCCATTCTGGCTCAAGGCATGTTGGATTTAAGTGGTTTTTGAGTTTCCGGAAGAGTGAGGAACGAAATAAGGTGTAATTCGAAAGTGCAGGATTAGGCAGAAAGATGAATATAGTAGAAGATTCTAGTAAAATAAAAATGCAATAAAACTATGACATTATTTAATTAGATAAGATTTGAATTACCTTAATAAATAATAAAAATTAAGGACATTATATTATGAAGAAATTTTTTTTCGATTATTAATTAATTGTTTTCATTTTTTTTAACTATAATAATTTATAAATTTTCAAAAATATTGTTTTAAATATTTCAAAGACTTGTAGATGTTAGGTTGTTAAGTTATTAAGTGAAAACTATATTTACTAATCAAAATTGAAAAGTTTTATACAAATCATCGAGCCATCAAATTTTTAAAATAATTTTTAACATGTTTATACATTTAAAGTTTTTTTTAATGGTAATTTCTGTGTGTGCATTAAAAGGTCATGTATTTCACTGTTTCTTCCCCTTACAGGAAAAAAATGATCAATTCTAGCAATTTCGGTTACCATACATTTATCTTATTTCGCATTCTGTCGAGCTGTTGTCACATGTCAGATACGGAAGAAAGATCAGAAAGTTCAACACTGGGTTTAAGAAATAATTTTGTTCTAAATTTCATGCTATGAATAAGTAATACTTGTGTCAGATTAATTGAACATTAAATTTGCTAATTTCTAAAAAGATGTCACAGATGTATATTTTATTTTTGCAAGATTTCAAGAACAAAGGATTAACTTTTGTTTACAAATGTGTCGATCGCTCAAAAGTGGTCGAAAAATTGAAAATTAAAAAAATCTCAAAAGTTTAGATCCCAATTAATATAATTTCTGTTTGAAATACACTAGAGTATTTTGCTTACTGGAATAGTATATTTAATCATTTAGCCTTCAATTAAAACTAAAATAAATGTTTCAAGAAAGCTTTTTATTTTTTTAAATTCAATTTAAAAGTTAGTTATCGAAAATGAGTGCATGTAACTATTTTACCGTTATCTTTAAAAATATATGTTATGTCACAAGTTTAAAAATTATTACAAAAGAACATTCAATACCTTGTATTTGTCAAATTACTTATACATTGGTATGAATAATTCTAATTTATTACATATTTAGCGAAACATTGTTTCACTTTTTATCTATCTTTGACTAGAGTATCGCTGATTTTCCTAACATTTGCTATTAGAATGATTTTTTTTAAAACTCCATTTGGCTATAATTTTCATATTTAATGTTTGAAAGTAACATTTTTAATTTGGACGGTGCATATTTTCAAATTCGACTAAGTGTTTAAATCTTAACGTTTATTTTGAATGCTAAATTTCGTTATGCTATAAATAAGTTATTTTTTTGGGAGATTTAAAGTAATTTATTTTAATCTTTGGATGTTAATAATTATTTTATTTATTTATTTTTTGAGTTTTTATAAGTATCGCTTTACCTGCCTTTTTTGTTGTTGTTGTTGTTGTTGTTGTTGTTGTTGTTGTTCTTCTTCTTCTTCTTTGCACCATGTTCTTTCTGGACGTAGGCGGTCATGGCTTTCCATGTTTCCCTATACCCGGTAGCTCTATTTTCCAATAAGATTGGCTCCCTTATTGTCCGATCCTTACTCAACCCCTCTTTCATTAAACAGGAGTAGAGGCTAATCTTATGTTTCCTGTTTAGGAAGGGGTTCCTGATTTTTTTCCTCTCCTCAATTGTTAATAGTGATGCTGTCACGAGTTTTTGTGATGTGTGTGGATGGTGGCAACAGCTCTTCATAAAAGACAGGGGAAAGCAGCGGATAACATATTTGAAGGGCCTGATCAGGTGGATGAGAGAACGAGGGTTGTGTAGTGTAACAGGAGAAGGTGTGCTAAGAGCCACTAGGGATAGAGAGACATGAAAAGCCATGATCGCCTACGTCCCGAAAGGACGGGGCACATAGAAGAAGAAGTGAACAAGAGACAAAGACGGGAAAGCTTTTTTTTTAAATACACTGCACGTTAACCATAAGTATCGCTTTACCTGCCTTTCTTCTTCTTCTTCTTCTTCTTCTTCTTCTTCTTCTTCTTCTTCTTCTTTGCACCATGTTCTTTCTGGAACATGGTGCATGGTTATTTTTATGTTTGAAACATCAAGAACCCTTCCTAAAAAGGAAACATAAGATTAGCTTCTACTCCTGTTTAATGGAAGAGGGGTTGACTTAAAGGGTGATCTATCTGTTAAGCCGAAACAAATTAATTATCAGAAGATGGGGGAATCAATCAATTTATGCTAGGGGATAGTTTATAAATGTCTAATCATATTAGGGAAAATTCATTATACTTTAGGGCATATTTTAGACGATGATAGATAGAAGTTACTTTGTTATGCTTATTCAGAAAGTTTAGTTTTGGGAATTTGAAAATTTGTAATTTTTTCTGTAAATGTAGAAAATATGGCTCCTGTAAATATTTAAAATTCTGTCTTTTTTAAAAATTTTATTTTACGGTATTGGTTTTATTAGCATCTTTTAATTGCCAATAATAAGTACAAAGTGATATGCTATTGCGGTAAGTTTTATTATTAAAAGACAAGGTGTGAAAATAATGGCGGGTTTTAAAAGGATTCTTGGTACAACCGATACAAAATCTTATTACTTTGGGATTTTCTATGGTAGAAATAGAACATAAGTAGAGGCTAGAGACAATTAAACATTTCTTTTCTAATGGACACTCAATAGATTTTCAGCAATTGAAATTATTGTTATTGTGATCATAAATATTTTTAGGATGTTGTTGATTGGTTAGGTTGTTATATCTGCTTAAAATCCTAATATTATGTTTTTTGATGATCTTCTCAAGGTTACCCATACAGCTACAGCTCAATTTAATTTTCTTTTAAAAGTTTTGCTAAGGCTTTTATTTTAGGGTAGTGTTTTTCAACTAATTTGAAGAATTTATGCCCTAAATTAGTACTTATTATCTGGTTAAGTGGGGGTGTATACCAAATGATTTTTGTCTTTCTATTATTATTGTTGTTGTTATTTTTATGTTTGTTATATTTCAGGCCATGGCATTTGTAGCTCCTGTTTTTAAGGGCGGTGTCATAGAATTTCCAATATTTATAAAAGATATTTTCATTAGAAGAGTTGTTACTAATTCTGTTTTCAATAGAGACGCGTATATGCTTGTTAATTGATCAAGGGTAGTTAGATTTAGGGTGGATGTATGTAGAATTATCGTTGGTTTTTAAGTTGGGAAAGTCTGTGTTGTCGACTAAATCAAATGCTACATCTAGGAAGTCGACATTTTGAGATTATTTCTTATAGTAACCTTAAGGTTAAAACTTTTTCGTTCACTATGTATAAATTTTTAAATTCTATTGGCTTTAACATTAGTGGAATTTTTACCACCATAAAACTTATACAACCATATATCCTCAATATTTATATCGTTATACACTGTCAGGTTGTACAGAATAAATAGACCAACGATATTTGAGGACTCAGTGGAGTCTAGAGATCCCATAGTGATGTCAAATTGGTCGTCAAATTTGTTTTATTTTTTCCATGTTCTTTGTTGTGGATGAGTACGGTTCCTTTTGCACTCATGACTATTATCCGTTTCTCGTTAGTTGAATCGGAATACTCCATGGCGAATTCAGATGCCAAAGTGAATAGGTCTTGTGTTGCAGTAAATTATGTTTTTATTTTAAAATTAGAATAAAAATGTTACTATATATATATATATATATATATATAATTTTCGATCCCGGCAGGAATCAAGTGGATGTCTATCCACGCTGATAAGCTGTGATACAGAGAAACTGTCTTGTATGTGGATGACATATACACACGCAGAAAGAAAGAAAAATACTGGATTTTAAAATTAAATACACACAAGCTAGGGTTAAATAGGGACTTAGGTGTGTTGAATCTCTACAAATATTTCAATAGGTAAAAAAAATTTTCTTTCAGATATTCCAAGGAATTTTTTATCTAAAACAAACAGACTTTCTCTACGGACGTGCCGCATGTTGATTGGTTTACCGAAAATGAACAAACGGACGTGCCG